>JAHHFK020002273.1:0-77094 GCA_024533555.2 Aedes koreicus
TCGAACGGCCTTCGTCTCGATTCAAAACAAACAAGACGGCATGTTATACATAGGTATTTTGGCGCTCGCGTAATTAACAAACCGTACAAACATATATCGTATGTATGGATAAACACCTCCGAACTCGACCTAGTCACGCTGTGTTATCGATTAGACAATCTTCTCGTGTGATGGCTGTCTCCCATCGATTGCTGTCATAGATAACAATTAATAGCTTCATTCAGTGTCAATAGAACATCGGCTGAAAAGAGCAGCTCTAAAAAGTGATCAAAAAGAGAACGCGAACTCCCCAAATTGAGCGCACAGTAATCAATCACTGTCCAATTTCTGGAATTTGAGTGTAATGTGCTCTCGTTTGTAAATACCATCGCTTTTTTTTTACTTTTTTGACATTGGATTTTTTAAATTAACTTTAGTCGCCGCTTTTCGTGAACAGCTGCTATGTGTGCTCGCCGCTGATGTTGATGCCTTTATCGAGATGCATCAACTTCAAAGGTACCTACGTATTTTTAGTGTCGGTCAATCAAATGAGAAAAAAAGTTTCGCGCCACTGGCAGGAAACAAAGTTTTCTTATCATTCGATATGAATTCATGCATGAGTAAACTTTCCGACAGTCCAAAAGCGATAGGGATTGTGCATTAATAGTGGAAGTTTCCTCGATAAAACTTTCGCCTGTTCCATTTTCCACTGCAGAAAGGACGGCACGGATGTGAAACTTTTGTTTATGATAAAGTCAAGCAGATCTTGTCCTAGCGTTTCATTATTGATATTTCTTGGTGTGCCTATAGATGTGTTCGTTTGAGGAAGGTGTCAAGCCAGATCTAGAAAGAAACAAAAATAATTTTAGGATGTACAATTCGGAGGTTGGGGCGTTTATTTTCAACTTTATTAAAGACTGTACTAGAAAAAAAATGCACCAGAAAAAAATGATAATCAAAAATTCATTTTAAATCGAATATTTCTGAAACTCCCAGGAAATAAATAAACACATATTAGCTACGTTTTCGCAAAGTTGGTTTATTCAATCTTCTAATCATTCTTCAATCTTCTCTCCTAGGCTAAATGCCCGCACCTTGGACTTAACGCTACCCATCAAATTCTGTGCAACACTTGCGCCATCTTTCTTACACACTTTCATGCACTCTTTCTTTAAAGCAATGTCGTTTTCAAGTTCACTGTTTTCTGGGGCATACCTTTCATAATCGTCCAGAATTTTTCTATTGGGCGAAGTTCTGGCGAGTTTGGCGGATTCGCCTCCTTCGTCACAAAAACAATATCGTTGGCTTCGTACCACTCCATCACCGGTTTCACTTAATGGCACGATGCCAGATCCGGCTAAAACAGAGTGTCACCTTCGTGGAACCCGAGGAAGGGCAGCAGTTGCTTTTGGAGGCATTCTTCTTTATACATTTGGCCGTTGATGCTTCCGGTCGTTATGTAAGGCTTGCTGAATTTGCCGCACCCACAGATCGCCTGCCACACCAAGTACTTCTTGGCAAATTTGTTGACCTTCTTCTTCTGGAACATCTCATAGATGGAATTGTGAGAAAATTGTTATGGTAAAAAAAATAAAAATGGGTGTATTTATTAAGTAAAAATGTGTATGTAAAATTTAAAATATTGTTTTGAAATAATTATTTGGTATAAAAAGAGAAAAGAAGTTGAAATTAAAATATAGGTTTTTGGGTGTCACGGTAATGACCAACAACTGAATTCTTTTAGCACTTTTTTATTGTTAAAGAATGCTTTAAGCTGTAATTAGGGAATCCGTTTAGAAATTTTTTTTTAGATTTAGGTTAGGACTTACACAATTCAGTGTCACAGGTTGTGTTACCGCAACTCATTAATCCAAAGTATAAATTTCACCTAAAACTATGTACTAAGAATGATTTAAATAAATCTAGGTTTAAGATTATTTCCAGTTACTCACTTATTTAGAGAATATAGAATATTAATAAATAAATCAACTCAAATAACTTAGGATTATATTTTTCCACAACGCTCCTAGTCGTTAGTTTTCACTTTCCACTTGTCTTGCTGTCCTTTTGACAATCATTCGCCACAGTGACGCGACGCGTTGACGTTTTCTTCGCCGCGGTGACGCGAAGCGTTGATGGACGTTGCGGTACAGTGCTCCCAGTTGCAACATCCTCACCCCCGTAACACTGGCCACTAGGTCCAGTTTTACAACCTAACTCAACCTCCAACACGGCCAACTTTGATACTGGTCTTCGTAGCATCCCCCTCGCAGTCTGTACTACGGCTTCGCGAACTCTTCCATCACCCGCAGTCTTGACTTCCTTGACTCTTCCTCGCATCCATCCGTTCCTTCGACTATCTTCCACAACATAGACCAGATCGCCTACGGCTATCGGTGTAACTTCGCCGAACCACTTCATCCGTCGGGTTAACATCGGGAGATACTCTCGGATCCAACGCTTCCAGAAGACGTCCAGTTGGTGTTGTATTAACGTCCAGGAATTCTTCACGGCGGTGGAAGGGTCCGTTATTGGTATAGTAGGCTGACGAACACCATTTGAGCTTCCTAGAAGGAAGTGATTTGGAGTGAGAGCTTCACTTTCAGCAGCATCCAGAGGTAGGTAGGTGAGGGGTCGACTGTTGACAATGCCTTCAGCTTCAACTGCCAGCGTTTCTAATCCTTCATCGTCCAGTTTCCTGTCGCCTTTGTAAGCCGCTTCCATGACTGACTTTATCGACCGCACCATCCTTTCCCAAGCACCGCCCATGTGAGGTGCCGCTGGAGGGATGAAGATCCATTTGGTGTCTTTGTTGGTGAACGTCGCAGCCAAATCGCCATGTATCTCGCGAAGCTGTTCACGCAACTGACGTTCAGCCCCTTGAAATTTTTTACCATTATCCGTGTAGATCTCGGCCGGTGCCCCTCGGCGGCAAACGAAACGGCGAATGCACTTCACGCAAGAAGGTGTTGAAAGACTATGTGCAACTTCAACATGGACGGCACGAGTGGTGAGACAAGTGAACAGACAGATCCAGCGTTTGGCATTATTTCTTCCTACTTTCACAAACAACGGTCCAAAGATTCCGATGTACGTGAATGGACGACTGAACGAAGACAAACGAGCTACGGGTAACGGTGCCATCCGCGGAACCTTTGGAGTCGCCTTCATCACCTTGCACCATTGACAGGTGACTGCAACTTGTTTCACTAATGTCCTCAGACGGGAGATGTGATAGAATTGCCGGATCTCATTTACAACTGTTTCGGAGTTCCCATGACCGTATGCCTGGTAAAAATCGTCCACTACCAGTTTCGTCATCGGGTGCTTTCTGGGAAGAATCACCGGAAACTTAGCGTCAAATGGCACATGCGGCGCAGCTCCAATCCTTCCGTCAATGCGTAGCACTCCACGATCATCAAGACTTGGTGTCAGTTGGAACAGACTGCTCGATTTAGGCAACTCTGTTTCGCCTTTCGTTAGCAAAACCATCTCGTCCGGGTATTCTTCCCACTGCACACTCTGCAGCAATGAGGTTTTTGCTTTCATCAGCTCTTCTTGGCTCAGATTCAGCAACTCCAGTTTCTCTCCTCGATGTTTGCGTCGGCAGTTGTCAACAAAGCGATGTACATACGCTATGGCACGTATCAATCTACGCCATTTAGAGAAGCGAGAAAAGTTTATCACATTCTCCAGAACTGTTATTCTCTGGATAACGAAGCATGGACGTAGCTCTTCTGCTGGCTGGATCACGATTTGCGATTGCATCGGCCACTCTATCTCTGGAAGTTGAAGGAATTCCGGTCCATTGAACCACTCGTCGGTTACGGCTGGACATATTCTCTTTCCCCATTTAGTCGCGGCGTCTGCTGGGTTTAACTTACTTGGTACCCAGCGCCATTCTGCTATGTCCGTTGTTGATAGCAACTCTCCTATTCGGCATGCTACATATTGTTTATAGCGGCGATGATCGGCCCGCAACCAGGCTAAGACCGTGGCAGAATCACTCCACAGAAATCGCTGGTTTACTTCGACACTGTGACTCTCCTGTACGAACGTCATCAAACGGCTGCCTAGTACAGCAGCTTGTAGCTCTAAGCGGGGAATGGACAATGGTTTCAAAGGGGCTACCTTTGTTTTTGCGGCAACTATCGAGCATTTTGCCTCGCCTTCATCACTGACTACTCTGAAATAGGCCACTGCAGAGAAGGCGACTTCACTAGCGTCGACGAAGATGTGCAGTTGAAGCCTCTTATACGTATGCACCATTGCTTCCTTGAAGTAGCAACGTGGGATTCGCAAGGTTGCGATAGTAGGGAACAAATTGGTCCACCTGCTCCACCGTTCAAGGATTTCTCACGGCACCTTTTCATCCCATAGCAGTCCTGCTCGCCATACGTCCTGGAGCAGAATTTTGCCATGAACTAGGAATACACACAGAAGCCCCAATGGGTCGAATATCCCCATGAAGCATCTCAGCATTTGACGTTTTGTTGGTCGTTCACCGCTATCTATCAGCTTCTGAACTTCTTCTTTCATTTTCATTGGAAACCACAGCTCATCTTCACCAGTCTGCCACTGCATTCCCAGCACCCGGTCGCTGTGCTCCGCTGCGTTCAGGCAAAGGCTTTTACTTTCCAGTGGTTCTTCCTCGCATAGTCCACTTACAACTCTGACACTGTTCGACAACCAATTTCTGAGCTGGAATCCCCCTTTCTTATGTATGAACCGGATCTCGTGGGACACCCGTTCAGCCTCACTTTCACTCTCGAAGCTATCAAGATAGTCGTCAACGTAGTGGTTTTTTAAAATTCCCTCGACTGCTCGTGGGAAACGATCGTTGAATTCTTCGGCATTTGTATTTTTAACATATTGTGCCGAAGCCGGCGAGCACGTGGATCCGAAGGTTGCTACATCCATAATGAAGGTTTCTACAGGTTTCGATGAGTCACTCCGGAATAGGAAGCGCTGAGAATGCCGATCTGCTTCACGAATCAGCAGTTGGTGAAACATTTCTTTTATGTCTGCCGAAACTCCGATTTTGTACAGTCGAAATCGTGACAGAACTCCTGGAAGCGAATTTAACTGGTGTGGACCTTTAAGTAGCATTGAATTCAGAGATATTCCATCCACTTTGGCAGCAGCGTCCCATATTAGTCGCGTTTTCCCAGGTTTCCGAGGGTTAGTCACCGCACCCAATGGCAGATACCATACGCGTCTCCCGTTTGCTTGAGCGAGTTCTGCTTCTGTCGCTCGATGCGCGTAGCCTTTCGTTTGGTAATCTACTATTTGATTTTTCAAATTCTCTGCCAACATGGGATCCCGCAGCATTCTACGCTCTAGACATTCCAGTCGTTTTTTAGCCATATTGTAGCTATCGGGGAATTCAACAACATCATATCTCCACAGTAGACCCGTTTCAAACTGTTCACCTACTCGGAGGGTCGTTTGCTCCATGATTCTTCTTGCACGTTTGTCCTCTTCTGATTCCAGCAGCCCTCGTGCCTTTACTCCTGCATCCTCCATTGCGAAATAATCCTTTACCGCATTATGCAGATCTTGGTCACTCAAACATTCACAGGCGTGATAGTTGAGCGAAAGAATAGACTCCTTACTACGCTCACCGAAGATGCACCATCCCAGACGGGTCTTTACTGCAATAGGTTCATTGCTTTTACCTTCTCTCAATTGGAGCGGAACAGTAAGACTCGCATTATTGACGCCTATCAGCAGACGTGGAACCGCTTTGTCGTAGCCACTCACTGGCAAACCTCGAAGATAACGATAGCGTTGTGACAACTTGTCGTAATTGAGTGTTTGTTCTGGTAAGCTAAGTTCCTTCACGGTACGGACGTCGTTAATCGCGAATTCATGCTGGCTGGTTGCTCCTCTTATCGTGACTCGAACTTGCTTCGATTCAGACTCAACTCTGGTGACGTTACCTGTCCATTTCAGGCACAAAGGGTTTTTCCAACCATCTATGCCCAGCTGCTCAACCAGACTGTTTTCAATGAGCGATAGATCGGAGCCATCATCCAGAAAGGCGAAGGTTTCAATGGTAGCTAGTGGCCCAGAAATGATGACGGGTATAATGCGGAACAGAAGAGCTGGTTTGTATTGAAGATGTGTGTGATTCTGCATTGTCGAAAATCCTTGTATAGGCCGCCCGCCGACACTGGTTCGATTGGAATGTAACAGTGGGTGGTGTCGATACTGACACCCTTCAAATTCACACTGTTTCGCATTTCTGCAACTCCGCCTCCCGTGAGCGTTGAGGCAACTCCTACAGAGTCCGTTGTTTTGTGCAAATTTCCATCTGTTGTCCACCGTCATCGCCTTGAAATCGGTACTCTCTGCTACACGGTGATTCGGCTTCTTGCAACAGGAACACACTCGATTATTCTCTGGCATTAACTCACGAACTGCTTCTACTTCACTGGTATGGGTGTTCACTGCTCCCCTCGGTTTTATCTTCTGTTGGTTCCCATGATTCCCACCGACGTACATTGTCACTCTGCTAACCGCCGTGATAACTCGCAGCATGAAGTCACCGACTATTGAGGTTGACTATTGGCTGTAGCTGTAAATAATCTGCCCACTGCATTTTGGTGTGAGCAGGCAGTTTCTCCACCAGTTCCATGAGCAACGATGGGTTGGAAAGATGTTCATGTTGGCCAGCGGCTTCTAGGTGGTCACATAGGCTGCGTACTGCTATACCGAAGTCGATGATGGTCTCTAGCTTTTCCGCTTTCGGTGCTGGAACACTGCGCACCTTTTGTAGCAAAGCATTAATTAATAGTTCAGGTCTCCCGTACAACAAACGTAAAGTATCGATCACTTGCGGCACTGATTCGGGAAGCAACAACCGACTCTTGACGGATTCGTACGCGGTACCTTTCAGGCAACGCTGAAGACGTGCGAGATTTTCAGCACTGTTATACCCGCAGGCCAGTGAACTATTCATGAAGCTACTAATAAACATGGGCCAATCCGCGGGATCGCCCGAAAACGTCGGCAAATCGCGAGACATGACTTGTCGTGCGGCTAACTGCGAGGGGGAGGGAGTAAATTGATCAATCATCGGTAGTCCCGACGGAGGGGGCATTGTTCCGGAGGATAGAACCGGATTTTGGTGTGGCAAGTGGCCAACATTCGGAAGTCCCACAAGTGGGGGAAATATGCTAGCATGTGGAATTGAATTAGCATGCGCCGAATGGCCAGTATTCGACAAACCCACTGATGAGGAAACTAATCCAGCTTGTAGCATTGGATTTGCTGATGGAAAGGGGCCACCACATTTCATAGATGATGGAAGGGTATTTGCTTCAAATGGCACATTAGCTTGAACAGTGTTTCCGAATTGCGTTTTGATTTGTTGGAGGGAGTTGTCAGATTTCAGTGGCATGGGTTCAAATATTGGAACAAAGGGTTGCTTACCTTGAAGTGTTACGGGGGGAACTTGAGGATCGATTTTACCTGCAGCGTTGGCTACCTGCCGTTGTTTTGGAACCGTTTTAGGGATTGCGCCGGTATACTGCTGCTGATCCCGCTTGGCGTGGCGTGGCTGTTCTCCTGCATCGACAATGTTTGCTCCTTTCCGTTGCAATGATGTCTTCATGGCCAAACCTTCCAAAGTTTGCTGATTGATGTCGACTTCTGCTGCGTAAGAGTTCGACGGAACCGCTGAGTACGCCGGATTGCCTTTACCCAAGTTTTCCGCATTTACGTTGCCATTGCATAACCTTATCCAAACTTGTCCTTCTGCTGATCCTGCTTTTGTTGCTGCTCACCTCGTCCGCTTCGTTCAATTCCTCCTGTAGAAGCTTGTACTTTTCGGCGAGATGACGTTGTTCCATCGCTTGCTGCTCTTCCAATTGTTGCTTTTTCAGAGCCAAACGCGCTGCTCTAACACTGGATGTGGTAGTTCGGGAAGAAACACTCATCGGCAAACAGTGGGCACAAATCCATGATCGTTCTTCTACCGAAGATGTTACACCCGCACATATCATGTGCCACCACCCTTTGCACTCGTCACATTGTACGCAGTCATCCACCGCTTCGGGGCGATCGCAACATATGCAATCGGTGGTTTGAGTTTCGGGTGTTTTTGGAATCTTCATATTTGGCATGATGAATTGTCTTAAAGGTTTGTCACGGTAATGACCAACAACTGAATTCTTTTAGCACTTTTTTATTGTTAAAGAATGCTTTAAGCTGTAATTAGGGAATCCGTTTAGAAAGTTTTTTTTTAGATTTAGGTTAGGACTTACACAATTCAGTGTCACAGGTTGTGTTACCGCAACTCATTAATCCAAAGTATAAATTTCACCTAAAACTATGTACTAAGAATGATTTAAATAAATCTAGGTTTAAGATTATTTCCAGTTACTCACTTATTTAGAGAATATAGAATATTAATAAATAAATCAACTCAAATAACTTAGGATTATATTTTTCCACAACGCTCCTAGTCGTTAGTTTTCACTTTCCACTTGTCTTGCTGTCTTTTTGACAATCATTCGCCACAGTGATGCGACGCGTTGACGTTTTCTTCACCGCGGTGACGCGAAGCGTTGATGGACGTTGCGGTACAGTGCTCCCAGTTGCAACAAGCATTATAATAACAAATAGGTTATAATCAAGTAATTCCAAAGTAAAAACAATTGCAAAAATACTTGAACATGACATGCTAGTTTGATAAATGTCAAACGAACAGAAGTTAACAACGATTGTTCAGATTGTTGTGATTGTGAAAATTATGTTTGTTTATGAGGAGAATATGCACAACTCATAGTAAAAAAATGACATTCGTTTTTGTCCAAATCGATTGTTTAATAAATATAAGAAATCTAAAGATTGTAAATGCGTAGAACGTTTAACAAAATATCATATGCGAGGCAGCCTTTATGGTGCAACTTTTGGTTTTACTCTTGCATAATTGATGCGCAGTTCTAAAGATTAAAACAAATCAACAGAAAATTTTCTTATATTTTGCAATTTTGTAGCATTTCTGTTGGAATCATCAAAAATCGTCATGGTGGATTAGACACAGGGTCTACACTGTCGATTGAAAGTATTTTTACAACATAAAAAAAATGTCTAGATTATCGAGCAATTCAATGATCGACAAAAAAACACATTTTCGAAATTTTTACTGATAATTGTAATCATAGTTTCAATCGGCACTGTAATTTTGATCATAGCTATGGAGTGAAGTTGAAATTGAGTCTAAAATCTTGAGAGCAGTCTAATAACATGCTCATGATGGTCCATTGCAAATTATTTCAGTTAGTTATAATAACATCATAATAACCATATCAGAGCATCTTCTTAGTGAAATGTCATTTGGCTCCAGAAATTTTAGGAAAAATGACGTTTCTTGTGGACCATCACAATTAATCAACTGCTGATGGTGATTCTTATTACATGCTATAGTTCTGAAAAATATATTTGTTTTTTATCTCTTGTAGTTAGACCAATTCTGTAACCGTTTTTTAAGAAGATATCATGCAAATGGGCTAGGTCTGCTTTTTAATCGATGTGAAACATTTATAAAAAAGTAATGGGTATTCATAAACAAATTCATCATATTCATAACAAACATTACTGTCAAATTCGATCTGTGTTTACATCTGCTAATTTGACACTTGTTGGATTGAATTGTTGTGTTCATGCATTTCTGCATTTAGTTTCACTTTTTTATAACTTGATTATAACCTATTAGTTATTGTAATGCTATAAACTACCTAGATAAGACATCGTAATGTCAAAAGCATGTTATGCAGTGCATCTTTAAAACTTCTTAAGCTACCTAAAAGATGTTATAAAAAGATTGATGAATTGCGCTGTTTTTCGTCATATTTGAGTCGAAAATTAAGTCATATGTTCTAGAAAAATACATGAGTGACTTATGAAAGGCAAATGTTTTGCAACAACATCCTCTTAGCTTGTATATGACAAAATATGTTTTTCATTTCATTCTTATTACTCTTGTATAACAAAATTTCAAGATAACTGACCAAAAAGATGTTTTTGGTGTTACTTGGGTCCACTCATTAGGTTCTGTACGACATCTGGCTGCAGCGTTTTCTGTACGGAAACCCACTTTTTCTTCATATCTTCTTTAGATTTGACGTCCTTGGGATGTTTCATAATAGCCCAGTGTTTTTCGATGGGCCTTAGTTGCGGTGGGTTGGAGGGGTTCATGTCCTTGGGTACGAAAGTGACCCTGTTGGACCCAGGACAATATTTGAATAGTGGCACGAAGCTAGACTCGGTCAGAAGATCGTAGGACGCTCGTGTTTCTTCAACAGAGCAAGCAGATGCTTCTGTAGACACTCCTTGAGGTAGATCTTTCCGTTTACAGTCCCGGTAGTCACAAACGGTGCACTCCGTTTGCCACATGAGCAGATCGCTTGCCAAATTATGTATTTCTTGGCAAACTTTGAAAGTTTCTTCTTCCTTACTTCCTCCGGAACATCAAAATTGTGCTAAGCGGTGAAGAACAGTGGCCCCGGAAGTCCGCCTTGACGTAAGTCTCATCATCCATGATGCGACAATGAGGCTTCGTCAGCATCTGGGTGTACAGTTTCCGGGCCCGTGACTTTTCCACCGTATTTCGCCGTTCGTCTCGATTTGGGGCCTTCTGCACTTTGTACGTATGCAGTCCCTTTCGGTCCTTGGTTTTCGGAACGAAAGGACTTTTCAACTTTTTGGCCACATCCCTGACCGAATTGCACATTGGGAATTCGACGCTGTAAACGACTTATTTCAAATCACGCTTGTGATCTTGATCACTATTCATAGAACATCCACTAACTCGACCACTATTTCTCCTTCCGTTCGATGTTCAGAGTTGCTTAGTAACGTTTAATCACACGACTCACCGTTGACTGCACGATTCCGAGTTGTTTTCCGATGTCCCGATGAGAGAGTTGAGGATTTTCCAGGTGAAAACTTGCGCAAAATCAATTCCCGACGTTGCTTTTCAGGGTCGACGCCAGTTTTTTTCGCCAATTTTCCGAAAAACTGTGTTTACAGTACGATAAAAATCCACTTTAACTGTGAAATTAAACTGGTTGAAACACTCTAAACTACTAGATGGCACAGTATGAAACTGGTTTCAAAAAGAAAATAGTGCCAGTGGGTAATTTTCGGAGTAAACATTAAAAACACTTTTTCCGTGATGCAATTCGCACATTGGGACACCCTTTACGACTCGTCGTCCATTATGATCCATTTCGGCTGCATCAACCACTCGTATTCTGTTTATCGGATCGGTCAGGTGCCTTCCTTACCTTGAAGACATGAAGTCGGGTTCATTGTCTGCTGGACGAACCAGACGAAAGAATTGACCTTCTTGCTCACGTCCCGAATCGAATGGTTCGGTTGCGCTTGAAGTAGTCCCTAACCTTCCTTGCGTTCACGGGGTCGGCCGTCTTCGCTTTTCTTCCTCTGCCAGATCGCCGCTGGGTCGTCTGGATTTCCTTGAACGATTTTACCACACGGAACACGGTCGAATTGTCGATTTCCCAACTGTTTCGCGATCCACCTGTAGGGCTGGCTTGAATTTTTCACGACCCCGGTCATATTTTTTTGTCGAAGCACTTCTCGCTTGGAAGCCATCTCGATAACCACTTGTTACGAAATTTTACACATGTCAACATTACTACATTACTAGCCCATGTAAACTAGTTTTACCCATAGTTTCATCAATTTTTACCCATGCAATAAAAAGTTTTACAAAAAAAAGAGTTGCATTTTTTTCGAGTACAATCTTTATAAGGGATAGTCATGTAGAGCATCAACACATACACTCTCATAAAAATACATTTTTTAGTTTGACCACTGTATATGAACACCAGACAAGACCAAGGTGGTGCGACTCTATCTCAAGTGCGTGAAAATTTTCGTTTTGCTTTTGTCCGATGCACGCACGCAGGATGTTGTCGATCGAAGCATTCCGATTCGCTTGCATGGTACGTTTGATTGAAGACACTGGATCTTGTCACCCAACTCGACGTGTTCAACCACCCGAACAATCGCCAACAACAATTGGCAAAGCTCATTGATGGTCAAGCATTTCTTCAACACTCGTTCGGTTGCTTGCTTCGTCAGTTTTGTTCAAGAAACGAAGAACCCATGAGATGATTCGTTGTTGCTTCCAGAAAGAATCGTATTTCCGAAAGACTGGTAGCGGTTGCTCGTGCTTGCAGTCGTCGTTACTGCCGAAGGCTTTAAATCATGCTTGCTGTCGGCGATTTCTTGAATTTCTTGAATGATCTTGGGACCGTCCTACCACAGTCCACTCGTGATGCGATCGATTGGCAACAAACCTCTCGAAACGACGTCTATCGGGTTGGGATAAGACCGGACGTAGCTCCACTGACAGCTTCCAGTGAGCCTCCGTATCTTCGCTGTACGGTTGCGGACGAATACCTCCAGTTGAGATGGATGTTTCTTAAGCCAAGCCAACACGATTTGACTGCCGGACTACAATGTTTCCTGTTCGAAAAGGATTTTAATTACCTTTTCGACCAAGCGAGATAGTAGGAGAGCGGCGCATAATTCCTTGCGCGGGTATCGACATGTCGTGGAGAGGCGCCACCTCAGACTTGCTGGCCAGTAAGCATGCTGTGGTTCTATTCGTCGTGAAAAATGCTTCTGATATACAGAAACGCTCCATATGCCTTAGTGGAGGCGTTCGCGAATCCATGTACTTCGAATTTCACGGCTCCTTCGATGGTTACTCATCGATGATTCATTGATCGCAAACAATAGGGACGACTGAACTCTTTTTGTATTTTATTAGTCAGGCGGAGTGAAGAAAAGTGACGGTTGCGTGATTTAGTACGTCCAAAACTAATGGCCGTAGTTCCTAGCAATCACAATGATATATCAGTTTATTAAAGTATGGGGGGAAATCGGGTGTAATGGACCATTTCCTGTCCCATACTAAATGGGACCATCACCATTCGATTCTCCGGACATTTTTACATAAGTACAGTGCATTTTTAGTAGGTTAGGTAGATAAGAGAAAAATATTTTGTAATGATGTTTAGCATGACGCATATTATTATTGTTTTTTAATATTGTTAGATATTAAGTTAGAGTTTTTTTTTATGTTTTATCGCTTAGTGGTGATTAAAACATATTATAAGCGGTTGATGAACAACAATTATGCATAGGCACTTTTGATTTGAACGTTTACATTTTCTTTGTTTATGATGTGCTGATTCACTGATTTTATGGCTATCTTACGAAAGACTTGTTTACTTGAGCAATTCAAACAAGTTTTATTCAAGCGTTACTCTCTTTTTCAAGAATAGAACAAGTAGAGATGAACTTATCGCGCTCCTAAAAAAATCTTGTTAGTCTTGTGCAAGTAATAGTAGTATTACATGCGTTTTATGGTAGTTTTAGATAAAACATTGCAAAAATGGCGAGCGTGGTAATCTGGATTCCTCGAAATGGTAGCCATTTACATATGTAAGCAAAAAGACACTCCTTTTTCCAATGCTACCAACAATTTCTCTGTTTAAAATACATTTTGACTTAAAATGGAGACAATTTATTCAAAATCTAACTTTACAGCCTGCACTATTGTTGAATTTTCAAGTATTTTTTATTTTTCAAATAAAGCAATGTTCTAAATGTTTTGGGTAATAATTTTATCTTGCTAATCCAAAATGAGTGTGAAAAATTTAGAAATTGCAGGTAAAAAACCATGCATTTATGGTCATTACATTTACTGTGGCCCACTTTGGAAAAAACTCTTTTCGCTAAAAGTCTTAAGAGGAAAAATGAACACCAACACTATTCGATGTCCCGCATTTTTTGCCTATAAGATTCAGCTATTGTTTAGGATTCTTGAGACCCCTTAGTATGCGCCATCTTGAACTTATAAGGGGTTTATGGCTGTTTTATCGTGGTATGTAGAATATCTAGTTTTTTGGTTCATCAAATGAGCAGTGAGTTGAAAGTTCGATGTCCCGCATTTTTTGCCCATAAGATTAGCTATTGTTTAGGATTCTTCCCTGCGCCATCTAAATTAATGGCTTTTTGGGTCTTTTTGGGGGGGGTTGAGGTTGAAATTTCCTCCAGGAGACTGATAGGATACACGTCCCTTAATAAGAAATGAGGTAAAGTACCTCTTACACGTTTTACCCTGGAATAGTTACAACAGTTACAGATTTTGGTTCTGATCACCTTCCAGTTACATTTGAAATATCTCAAGAAATCATTTCTAATTCCATCAGTTCTACTTTCAACTACCATAGAGCTAATTGGGATCAATATCGAACATTTATGGAATACAACTTTGATCCTAATGTTCCATTGCAAACAAAAAATGAAATTAATAATGTTCTTGAATCTCTGGCTTTCTCAATAAATAGAGCAAGAGCTGCTTCAGTGCCAAAATGCGAGCTTAAATTCGATTCAGTTATAATTGATGACGATCTTCAGCCCTTGATTCGTCTGAAAAATGTACGTAGGCGTCAATATCAAAGAACACGCGATCCCGCTATGAAAGTCATATGGCGAGATTTACAAACACAAATTAAAAAACGCTTCTCTGCCCTGAGGAACAAACATTTTGAAAATAATGTGTCAAAATTAGATCCGAGTTCCAAACCTTTCTGGAAACTCTCTAAAATATTGAAAAACCTCAAAAGCCTATACAAGCGCTTAAGGAAGGTGATAAAGTTTTGCTCACAAATGCGGGAAAAGCTCAAAAACTTGTTAAGCAGTTTGAGAGCTCCCATAATTTCAGTTTGGGTCTGACAAGTCCTATTGAGGGTCAGGTTTCCAGGGAGTATCTGAATATTGTCTCACAAGAAAATATTTATATTGGGGAACTGATTTGGATGAAGTAAAAACTATAACAAAAAAATTTCAAAATATGAAAGCACCAGGTGATGATGGAATTTTCTATATCCTAATCAAAAAACTCCCCGAGAGTACTTTGTCTTTCTTGGTAAAACTATTTAACAGATGTTTTCACCTGGCATACTTTCCAGATAAATGGAAAAATGCAAAAGTCGTACCTATCTTGAAGCCAGACAAAAATCCGGCTGAAGCTTCTAGCTACCGACCAATCAGTTTGCTTTCTTCAATAAGTAAGCTTTTTGAAAAAATAATTTTGAATAGAATGATGCTTCACATCAATTCAAACTCAATTTTTGCTGATGAACAGTTTGGATTTCGCCATGGGCATTGAACTACGCATCAACTTTTGAGAGTTACAAATTTAATTCGTTCAAACAAATCTGAAGGCTGCTCAACTGGTGTTGCTCTTCTAGACATAGAAAAAGCATTCGACAGTGTTTGGCATGAAGGTTTGATTGCGAAACTGAAAAAGTTCAATTTTCCGCTTTATATCATGAAATTAGTTCAAAACTACTTAATTGATAGAACTTTGCAAGTAAATTATCAGAATTCTAAATCTGATCAATTGCCTGTCAGAGCTGGTGTTCCTCAAGGTAGCATTCTTCGGCCAATACTTTATAACATTTTCACTTCAGATCTCCCTGATTTACCTCAGGGTTGTTAAAAATCTTGCTTTGCTGGCATGACACAGGCATTTCCGCTTAAGGAAAAAGTCTTCGTGTTATATTCAGGAGGCTACAAAAAAGCTTGGACATTTTTACAGATTATTTTCAAAAATGGAAGATTTCTCCTAATGCTTCCAAAACTCAACTTATAATATTCCCACACAAGCCTAGAGCTGCATTTTTGAAACCAAGTAATAGTCATATGGTCACTATGAACGGAGTTCCAATTTCTTGGTCAAATCAAGTAAAATATCTTGGACTGATACTTGATCAAAAATTAACTTTTAAAGATCACATTGAGGGCATTCAAGCCAAATGTAATAAATATATAAAATGTTTATATCCTCTTATAAACAGAAAATCCAAACTTTGTTTGAAGAACAAACTTCTAATATTCAAACAAATCTTTAGACCGGCCATGCTTTATGCTGTGCCAATATGGTCTAGTTGTTGTGCTACTAGGAAAAAAGCACTTCAAAGGATTCAGAACAAAGTTCTGAAAATGATTTTGAAGCTGCCACCCTGGTTCAGTACTATTGAATTACATAGAATTTCAAACGTTGAGACTCTAGAAGAAATGTCCAACAAAATAATTCATAATTTTAGACAAAAATCATTGCAGTCTTCAATTGCAATGATCAATTCTCTCTATGTATGTTTTAAGAAATCAATAATTATTCTCACACGCAGGCAAAAGGAACCCTGTTAAAAATACTGAATAGACAAAGTAAAAATAATATTAACACAATTAGATATAAATGATAGCATATAAGGTTGAAATGTTAATTACTTAGCAGGATGACCTAGGTTAATATATGAATGTAAAATAATGTAAAATTTGGAATAAACAAAGAGTTAAAAAAAAAAACTTATTTTAGTATTGGAAAATATCTACATGTGCTTCCAGTAGTAGCTAAGTGAAATATTTTTTCAGTGTTCAACTATCAAGTCTTAGGCTGAAAGTCTCGCAAATATGAAAAAAGAATTTAAATGATTACTTAGGTATAAAATAATAATTTAAAAAAATGCTATACATTGTTTAAGTTATAATTGAAAAGAAAAAAAAAACATCTATAAAAATAAACCAGAAATGAACTTCAATACTCAGCTTGATACTTAGCTAGAAACATAGCGATATTGTTCCAAATTAGGCTCCCGTTTGACCGATTTGAGATGCCTCTACTGTACGTAAATAGTAGAGTCATCTATTTTCGGTTCCACCAATTTTTTATCAGGGTCTGGTAAAGTTCATCCCTGTACTAAGGTTACCATGTACAAGATACTGATAAGACCGGTTGTTCTGTACAGGCATGAATCGTAGACAATGTTCGAGGAGGACTTGAAAGCACTTAAAGTTTCAAACTATCGTTCACAACAATCTTATATAGCGGTATATGTTAAAAAGGCGTATGGATAAAGCGAATGAATCATGATCTGTCGAATAGCGAACACAGTATCCTGAAAGCCGTTAAAGCTGGACAGGTACAATGGGTGGGGCAAGTTCGGAACAAGTCTCAGAGATGCGCCTCGAGCAAGTTGGACCAAGTGGAGGAAGATCTTCGAAGTGTGGGATACTCCAGGATCTGGAGACAAGCAGCCCTCAACCCAATTCCTTGGTGGAGCATTGGACGTTGGACCATCATAAGCATGTAATGCTTTGAAAACGTGAGTTAAGGGCCCAAGTCGACGATTAGGGCGGCCATTTTTGGACTTTGAGTCGTTTCAGCTTAACAATTCTGGAGTAGAATTTAATTAAGGATTCTATTATAATAATTCGTATTAAAATATTGAAGCATAGACGTAATTTGTTCATATATGACCAAAACTATGTGGGAATTTTACTTATAACATGTGCTTGAAATAGGGATCCGAAAATAATCAAGGGAGGGGACTGGGAGGTGGGGGAAGAACTTCGCTTCTTTGTCGCCTTTGCGCTTCATAAAGCTATGTTCATTTAGAATCCGGAATAATAAAATCATCTGTATCTCGGTAACGAATCGACGTACAAATAAGTTTAATACATCAAAACAAAGGTAATTCACTGTACTTTAATAATATATATACAAATCATTTCTCTTCGTTTCTAATGAAAATTCGCACTTTCTTCTTTATTCCTCCCATCAAACGCTGCACATCTCCGGAGTCAACTTCCTTGGCACGTTTGTTCCACAGTTTGGTCACCTGAGTCGCGTCCCGAGTCGTTTTTCCACTTTTCTTAAGCTTCCGCATCATTATTGCCCAAGATCTCTCGATGGGCCGGAACTGCGGGCAGTTGGGTGGATTTATGTTTTTATCGTTGAAATCTACGTTATTATCGCGGTACCACTGGATGACTTCCCGGCTGTAGTGGAAACTCGCCAAATCTGGCCAAAACTTCACGAGACCTTTATGGGCTTTAATGAAAAGTAGTACGCGGGTTTTGAGGCATTCTTCTTTGTACAGCTTCGAGTCCATCGTCTTATTCGTCACGAACACTTTGGTCTTTGCTCCGCAGCTGCATATCCCTTGCCAAATTATCAGTTTTTTTTGGCAAATTTGTCGATGAAAGCAAACTTAAACTTCGCAGGAACATCTCCTCGTGCCGTCGCCATGTAGAATTGGCCAGGGAAGGCCAGGAAGCTGTCCGAAATCCTTTTTGACGTAGGTTTCATCGTCGATGAGCAGGCATCCTTGGTACTTCGTCAAAACCTGCTGGTACAATTTCCGAGCTCGAGTTTTGGTGACGAAACTTTGCTTCAACGTTCTGTTTGGTTGCTTGCTGGCTCGATAAGAACGATATCCTGCTCGCAAACGAATTCTTCGAACGGTACTGCGAGCAGCAGCGTATTTTTGTGCGATTTCATTATCTGCTAGTCCAGGGTTTGCTCTGACGATTCTCAACACCTTCTGGTTCAGCTTGTGGTCATATGTTTCGCTCCCTGAAACGTTTGAGCGATTTTCAACGTTTTTGCGATTTTTATTGCGGACCACGTTGGATTATCAACGTGGGTGTGCAGAATTTTTCTCTCCTCTCGGCTTCCACCTGAAATAACATTTGACTCACTGCCCGAAAAACCGGGAAATTTATACCACAGAAAGTGGGCGCTTAGGTAAACAAACCGCTGTAAAAGAATTCTTACAGCGGTCACATTCCGTGCCGCTGCAACACAATAAGTGATTCTGGATTCTAACTGGACAGAACTTTAATGACCACAAAGAAGCGCAAATCTTCCCCCACTTTTCAATTCCCATTTCATAACACTGTACCATTCAACCGTTATTGTTTCTAAAACGAATTCCCGAAGAACAAGTACCTGCAACAATATTTGGCAACAACGTCGTTTCGTCCATAAATTTGTGTTTCCTACAAAGAACCACAAACTTTCGCCATAACTCATGCCGCACTTGTTCCGTCTATCCACTACTAGATCAACCGTCGAATCAATGAATCATAATCATCCTTGTTCGTAGGTATGCCAAAAGCAAAAAAAAAAAGATGTGAAAGTAGCATCTCCCGAACGGATAAACATCAGTCGTACGGACGGACCCAAATGTTGCACAAATTGATTACCTTTCCCTGAGCATAAACTAAACCACCTATGTATATGCATGGGTCTTCCATGCCGGCAGGAACATGATTTTCTAGTTCTTGGGAATCTATAACCACGTCCAGGAATACATACATTCAGGACTTGGTCGGTTGGTGTCATCCTGCGAGGGAAATTATTTATGGATTTTCAATGCAGCCGACCGACTGATCGACCCCAGTTCTAGTCCAAGGTAGATAGACGAGCAACGGTGGCTAGACTGCAAACTTGGCTACGGTTGTTTGTGTCTGGATTGCTGGCTTCGTGCCAAACAGCAGCTCCTACATGCCACGAGGTGCATATATCAATGTTTGATAAAGCAAAGTTTGATGCTGAAGCAAAGATGAACACCAACAGCAGCGTACACCTTTTCGGCGAGATGCTCTGCCACTGCATTGTGAAGCATGCTGGATGCAATAAAGTTTAAATGGGTGTATCTCAACTAAAGTATAATATTTAAATTCGCTTCAGAATAAATTGTTGGCCAAAATATAAGCACTGAGAGCTGCTGGAAAACATTTTCGAAATCGAATCGACTTCAAGAATTACACCCTTTTCAAAACTCCTTCCTTCACATTTTCACCGCTGTTTTCCAGTGGCCGGGCCAAATGTCTTCTAGGAGCAAATATGTGCCATCGTTCGTATCCTGGTGCATCCTCCTCCACGATAAAGCGACGGAAAATTTCCGAAGGACATCTGAACCTTGGCGTGTTGTTATGGCGGCTGGCATTTGTTGTTGTCATAGGAGCTCGCGCCAAATATCGTCTATTACCGTGCAAGACAACCAACATTACCTGTTCCGCAGAATCGAGAGCTGTTTTTGAACAACAAAGTCATAATTTATTCCACCTGGTGGCATTTATCGAAGGTACTGGTAGGGGATTGTCCATATATCTTAGGTATGGGATGTATGGATTGCGGATGCTATTTAAGTTCAATCAATGCCAAATAAGGAAACGGGGGGCATAATGCCCCGCTTAGGAAACTGATCGATTTTACACACTAATTGATAAAAAAAATATTCACACATATTAGTCAAACCTGTGTTCCGTGCGTCCCTAGCAAAATCTTACTGAAATGTGAATTTATTACCCCTCTCATAACTGTGTTACGATTTTACTCTAGGTAATGTTGTTTGCATACCTGTCTGTTTATTCTTAATGCAGGAAACCAAATGAAAAGGCGCATTCTAACTTCCTTTGTAGGGTTTTCACTTTCGATAGCTCTTGGTTTTCGTAACTCATAACACCAATTTATATATCAAATGGCGATTAGGAGTTCAAAACGAAGCATTTTGTCTCAAGGTCATTCCAGGACTATAAACATTAAAAACGGTAATTTGAGATCGAATATATTTATGTTTTGCTGCAAATCGTGAAGCTCACATAAAGATTGTACTAAAAAAATGCAACAGACAAAAATGATCACCAAAAATTCATTTTAAGTCGGATATTTTTGAAACTCTCAGGGAATAAATAAACACATATTAGCTATGTTTTTGCAAAGTTGATTTGTTTAAATTAGTTTGTAGGCTAAATTCGAAATGACGCTACTCATTAAATCCTGTGAAACACTTGCGCCTTCTTTCTTACACACTTTCATCTACTCTTTCTTTAAATCCTTGTCGTTTTTGAAAACTTTTCCTGTTTTCCGGAGCTTGCCTTTGATAATCGCCCAGAATTTTTCTGTTGGGCGAAGTTCTGGCGAGTTTGGTGGATTTGCCTCCTTTGGAACCAAAACAACATCGTTGGTTCATACACTCCATCACAGTCGAAGATGAAAAAAGAGGAGGAGGGGCAGCAAGTGTTTCTGCAGGTATTCTCCTCTATGTATTTGGCCATTGATGGTGACGGTCGTTATGTACGGCTTGCTAAATTTGCCGCACCCACAGATCGCATGATACACCAAGTACTCCTTGGCAAATTTGTCGACTTCCTTCTTCCGGAACTTCTCCGGAACATCCAAGCGTGATTTGCCGACGAAAAACTCCAGGCTGGGGATCTGCTTGGTTTCTGCTTTAATGTAAGTCTCGTCGTCCATTGCGATGCATTTCGGCTGCACCAACCACTTGTATTATGTGTATCGGATCGGTTAGGCGCCATTGTCTGCTGGACGAATCAGGCGGAAGAATTGACCTTCTGGCCACGTGCCGAATCGAATGGTTCGAATTGCGCTTGAAGTAATCCCTCACCTTCCTTGCGTTCACGGGGTCGGTCGTCTTCGCATTTCTTCCGCTGCCAGCACGTCGCCGGGGCGGCTGGGTCTCCTTGAACGATTTTACCACACGGAACACGGTCGAATTGTCGATTCCGAACTGTTTCGCGATCCACCTGTGGGACTGGCTGGGTTTTCCACGACCGCGCTCATAATTTTTTTCAAAGCACTGGAAGCCATCTTGATAACCACTTGACAGATTTTGACGCATATGTAAACATTACACTCTAAACTGGTTTTACCCAAAATTTCATCAATTTTTCCCATGCAAAAAAAAGTTATGCACAAAAGAAAGCATTGCATTTTTTTTTCGAGTACAATCTTTATAAGCTCGTTGATTTTTTTCTCCAAATTTTGTCTAGACTGCAACTTAAACTATCTTTTAAACTTTTAAAAAAAAATTAAAACTCCGGAAAAAAAAATTAATTTTAAAAAATTTTTGGGAAAAAAAAAAAAAAAATTTTTGAAATAAATGGCAAAAACAAAAAAAAAAACGGTAAACAAAAAAAAAATGGGAAAATTTGGGAAAAATAAAGGGGGGGGGGCCCGGGGGGTGGGGCCATCTCCCCTACTGCTTGCTGCACCAGTGTAAACTGATGTGTATAATCGATTACAAGTCAAATCATCACGTTCGTGTAGTCCTTAGGTGGATGGAGGTGATTTTTCATATTTTTGCGTACTTCCTTAGTCGTTTGGTGATATTAATTTGAACAAGAACGGTAGCACAAAAACAACAAAATGTGCAGAATGTAATCCTCGAAAATGACATGAAAAAGCTATTTGTGGAAATCAACAACATGATCAGACAGAAGAGTTGTTTTTCTACATATTTATAATGAAAGTTTGTTGAATTGATTTGCCATTTACGAGAAATCATCATTTGAAGAGCTTAGTGACGTGTACATATAATCGAGGTATAAATACCTACAAGATATCTTACGTTGCCGGGGTGACCTCTGTACAGAGAAGTTGTCTCCATTCTTTTCGGTCCATGGCTGCAATTCACTAGCCTCGCAGTATGCGAAGGGTCCGTAGGTCGCCTTCTACTTTATCGATCCACATGGCTCGTTGCGCGCCTTTTCTTGTTGTTTCCGTCGGATCGTTATCGAGAATAATTTTTACTGGGCTGTCGTCCAACATTCTTACGACATGCCCAGCCCACGATGGGAGGTTCTTTTAGCTACTGACTCGTGGTTCATTCGCCTCCCCCACGTTCCGTCTTCAATCTCCACTCCATCGTAGATCATACGCAACACCTTCCGTTCGAAGGCACCAAGGGTGCGTTGGTATTCCACTAGCAATGTATCGGTTTCGAGGTCGTTGACGACTACCGGTCCAATTAATGTCTGGTAGGTGGTCAACTTTGTAGTTCGGTGAACTTTATTCGATCTTAGCGTCCCTCGGAGTCCAAAGTAGGCACGGTTGTCAGCCATAATGCGCTTTTGTATTGCTCTGCTGGTGTCGTTATCGGTGGTCACAAGTAAGCCCAGATACACGAGAGTTCGTCTACTACCTCGATTTCATCACCGTCGATCGGAACTCGTGGTGGGAGGCTAACATTGTCTTCTCGTGAGCCTCTTCCCTTCCTGTATTTTGTTTTCAACGCATTAATCACAAGCTCAATCCTACCAACTTCAGCCTTAAGCCTGATGTACGTTTCCACTATTGTCTTAAAGTTACATGCTACGATATCACCGTCGTCGGCGAGGCCAAAAAGTTGGACAGACTTCCTGAAAATCGTGCCACTCGTGTCTATCCCAGCTCTTCGAATCACCCCCTCCAATGCAATGTTAAATAGCAAAAATGACAATCCGTCACCTGGCCGTAACCGTCTTCGAGATTCGAAGGGACCCGAGAGTGTCCCTGAGACTTGGACGACACACATCACTCAATTCATTGTTGCTTTGGTATTGCCTCAGGAACACCTTTGCAATTGTTGACAAGTGGCGGGAAAATTTTTGGGAGAGCAACTTCCAGGCGGCGCTCAGTAGCGTGATTGCACGATAGCTAGTCACCCTTTTTATAGATGGGACACACTATACCTTCCAGCCAACCCTCCGATAAATAGTGTCTTCCTCCCAAATCATGGCAATTACCCAATGCAGCAACCTTGCCAGTGTTTCACCACCGTATTTTAATAGCTCGCTTGGGAGTTGGTCAACATCAGTAGCTCAACCGACCAATTACCTCCTCATCTTCCTGGAGCGTTGCGCTCGGAATCCTGTGATCATCTGTGCGTGTTCCTAGATTTATTACCGAGCTGCCTTCATTTGCTGTAACATACTGCTTCCACCTTTCAATAACCTCACACTCATCTGTAAGAAGGTTACCTTCTAGGTCTCTGCACATATCGGCTTGTGGTACGTAGCCTTCTTGTAGAACGAGTGTCGTTAGCACGGTACAGTTCCGTCATTGCTTCGCAATCTCGATCTTCCATTTGCGGCTGAACCCAAACAACCTCCTTATATCTTATATCGAATGAATCCTCTGTCGGTTCATATCGAGACATTGCAATCGCATTTTCGAATGATAGATGCAGGCGGACGACGATTTTCTTGAAACCAGATTATCCTTCGAATGTTTAACAACTAATAAGACGCGAAGCGAATTGATCTCCCGTTCAAATTCGAATGCACGCTGTATGAAAAATCGTCATACCAAAGTGGAATGCATATTGCATTGGAAAAGTCCTATAACGCAAATCAGGATAAAAAATATTGTATTATACTTCATTCGGATAAAAACCTAACAATCGCTATCAAAACTGGGACCATCCCGAATAAAGGATGAAAACCCGATCGCTTCGTATGAAGTTGTGGAGAAATGTCTCCTGACTCCTTCAATTTTTTGGGCTCCCGTTGCAATCAGGGTTGCCACATTATTTTTCTTTCCCATCTTTAAATTTTGCCAAAAAATCTTGCTTATCCAATGCAATGCAATGCAATGTTGAATGCCAAATTAAACAGATATATACTCATCAGAACACATTTATTGTGATTGGCCGATACAAAACGATCTTTTGAATAGGGCTTAAGTGTATTTATCGGTTTCCCTACATCACACCACAGCAAAACGGATATTCTTTCTAAAGGAAACTAGTAGTACAGTAATTAGTAGAAAGTTCGCAATGAACTTTCTTAGCAAGTGAAAAGCATTCTTCCCATCTGCTCGTTTGAAACACAGCAGTTTTCTCGAACAGGTTTTGAAGTCATCCGATTCTTCCACCTCAATTTCCTTGCCGATGATTGCCGTCCTCAGCTCACGAAACTCATTTTCTATTACCTGTTCATCACCGCTTTCAAAGAAGATCTGATCCAGTAGAACTCCTTCAAAGTGTGCAGCATCTTGGGGTCAACGATTGATGGAGTAATCAGAACTGGATTCGTTCAGATCAAAGCGCTTAGTGATCTGTTTAACCAACTCGGTATAGGCATCAAAGCAGATCGAGTAAGCCTCCTTTCTGGTATCATCGAGAGTTCCGGAACTAAGCATTTCTCCTGCTGCTATCCCGATATATATTTCCGATTTCTTACGAAGATGTTTCTCTAAATAAAAAACTCCGAAATCTGTCACATGGCTTAGGTTAATCATCCTCACACATATTTACAAGGAGAACCATTGGTGAGACTCATTGCACATGTTCGGGAATTCCTGAACTTCTGACTGGAAGATACGGTTCGCTTTATTGATAATGGGCATCCTGTCATTAGATGGACAGAAAATGCGCTGTGTGGCTTGATTGTTGTCGCAATTGGCTTGAAACGAGAAAAACAACACGAGCTCCGAAAACCGTTCCAAATTCCTTTTGACAATTGACTCGAACGACAGCCATCTGGTGGTGAATGGATGCAGAACTTTTAAAGGTTTCAATTCCAAGATTTTTTGTATCATCTGTAATTCCTTGAATTGTATCGGAACGGATCTACTGTTCCAGGTACAAAGGCAGCTTTTCGTATGCGTAGATTGCACAAGGAGCCAGTACACTTGATAGTTATAAAATGGGGACAGTCACGTTTCAGCAGCTTCTGGACGGATCGGTCAGAACCCATTATTACCGATGCTCCATCTGATCCAAAGCTCATTAAAGATAAAAAAAAATCACGTTCGAATCAACTATGCTTTGAATAGCAAAAATAACCACCGAGAACATTATTCTAACTTTCCAAAATTCCTCTGAATGAATGCATGAAAATGCTTTGAAATTGGAAGAACAGTATTTTTTGTAGAAATCTCTGTAGGAAAATCTCTTAAGGAACATTGAGAAAAATACTTCTCCAGCGGAATACTTGAAGAAAGAATTGCAGTATTTTATGGAGAACTATATGTTAGAATGCCTTCAGAAATCTTAGACAAAATTTTAAAAATAATTCTACAAAACCTCTTGCGGATTTTTTGAAATTCAGAATTTAAATGAGATTATGGAATTCATGCAAAACATTCTTCTTCGATTTCTCCAAACAAATCAAGATTATCTCCAAGAATTATCTTATAGTTTTTGTGTAGTTCTTCCAGGTGTCCTCCAGAGATTCCTTTAGAATCACAAAACTATACAAGTTCCAAAAAAATCACCACAAGAATGCTTTGAAATACTGCCGATGAGATGCCAGAAGAAACTCTTGAAAAAATCTCTAGAGGAATGCCTAAAAACTCCTGAAGAATACCTATAGAAACGCCAGAAGGAATATCTCAAGGAATGTTTGAGAACTTTTCATAGAATCTTTGAGAAATTCTATAAAAAAATTACAAGATTATCTCAAAAAATTTATGAAGAAATCATTTTGAGGCACACTCACAAACTAACTTTCCAAACTGTCAGCTGTCACTTTAGTGTGCCCCTAAAAATTTAGCTCACATCGAAGAACCTTTCATATATTTTGTTAAATTAACAACGCGGATCAAAGCAAAAAAAAAACAAAGATTCTTGTACAGGAAAGCGGAAGAATGTATTGCGTGGTGCAACGTGTCAGGTGCCAATTTTAAATCGCTAGTTTCCTATTGGTTGTTGGTGTCGGTGTCAATTGTTTTGTTTTGCTTCATGGGCCTTAAACAACACAATGAAAGTAGAATTGGTAAAATGTTGGATCTTGAAATGTACACATATTATAAATTTTAGGTTTTTAAGTGGACAAGCAATTCTCAAAAATCTTAAAAATCTTGGTTTATCTCATAAATCTGTAAACTTTACATACAGATATCTGTATAAAAAAAATGAAAAAAATCTGTGTCAATCTAGATAAATCTGTGCATGTGGTAACCCTGGTTGCAATGCTAGATCAACGGTAGAGGGAGTGAAATGTGAAACAATTTAACGCCGTTGAATTGTATTCATAAATTTCTACTGATCTACACAGTTTTGAAACAAACATCATATTAAATTTGGTTGATCGTCATACGAATCTAACCATAAGACAATCATCCAATTTCCAAATGCTTTTCGTTTAAGGGCGCAATCGATTTATTTTTCAGACGATGTTAAGATGAAGATTGGGTTCAGTGTAGTGCCGCTACGGTTCGATTATCTCTCCAACCATGTTCAAGAGTAACTGCGCAAAGCTGCTCTTCCGTTGGTAAGGTTCCAGCTGATGCACGTATTCCTGAACAACTCCGGTTTCTCGTAGTAGCTCAATGTTAGGCCGTGGCGTCTGAATTCGACAAGTGTTGTATACCATCGAGAGTTTTGAGCGCATGCATAATGCAAATATGTCCGAGTCTATTTTCGCACTATGGTAGGTGCGAACGTTGATATCGGAGATGATCTCCTAGTGGCCTTGTGGATGTCTTTGCGGGAAAAGAAGGTATTTCCGACTACTGAACCACGGGTTGCCCGGATCGTTGGTCGTTATCGTTCGATACGGTATGCAAGTTGTTCGGCCCAATTACCGGTCTGTACATTTCCTCCCTTCCTACCTGAGTGGTTATGTCACCAATGACAACTTTAACGATACACCGCAGTCATCAGCCATCATACACATTAATGTTTCACGCAATTTTGATCGTTACACTCTTTAACTACTAGATTTTTGAAGAGTAAATACTCAAATCCCAGGTTTAGTCAGAGCATAATGAGCAAATGCCCATGAAAAAAAGGTTTGATGTAAGCCTGTAGTCAATAAAGCTCTAACTTGGATTATTCATGTAAAATTATATGAAATTAAAACATAAACAAACATATTTAATAATGTATAAACACACACTTAGAAATCATGAATTTTACACGAGACGTAATTCGTGTTTGTAAAAAGTCGAAGAACGTAAAATAAGATTTCGTGTAAAATTATGTCTCTTTAAACTGACACATACGCAATTCGACAAAAGATGTGATTGATTGAATTTATTTTCTCATCTCTTTCAACTCATTCTTATGTGCTAAAAGACGCTTGCATGTGTCGGTCTCAGAAGACAGAAATTTACATGGAATTTTGGTAGTGTGCAGCTCAATAAAGTAGTGGGAATTTCTGTTCAATATCACATAAATTGAGCGTCACAAAACAAACAAATTTTCATTTTTTCATTTGAATTTCCATACATTCTCAATAAATAATCTTATACGAAAAGCTCGTCTTTGTTAAAAATATTTCATGCAAGTTGCTGTTTCGCGTGGAATGGAAAACAATTTTACATGCTCTGAATATATAAATACATAACAATGAAAATTCAGATGTTTTTCTGTGTACACACTACCAAAAATCATGTAAATTTCGGTGACTTGAAACCGACACATGCGAGTGGGTTTCATGACATACGAATCAGTCAAAAGCGACGAGAAAATCAATCCAATCAAGCACACCTTTTGTCGAGATGCGTCTGTTTCTGTTTCAGGAAACACAATATTACATGATATCATTGTTTTCGTTCCTTGACGCATATAAAAATTGAATTATGTCTCATGTAAAATTCATGATTTCTAAGTGTGCACTTACGATCAATGTAAAAAGTTGAAAGTTGAGTGGAACGTTATCTTATGAATCGAATTGAGTCAACTTTATTTGTTACAGGTAAGAAGCATATGGTTTATTAAATTAACAAGCTGTAGCATGTTTAGACAGGCCTGTGAACTTCGTGAACATACACAGCTCGAAAAAGGAGTGTACATTTCTGTTCAATGTCATGCACATATATGGAGCGCCACACAAAAGTTTACATTAGAAAGTGTGTCAAATTCTAGGATAGTTCGTACTTTGTCTAAAATGTTGTATGCAAAACCCCATCTTAGAAATATTTCTTGCAAGTTGCGGTATCAAGTGGAATGAAATAAAATTTCACACGCGTCAATATTTACATCAAAATGGCCCCACAATTGATATGTTGCGGATGAGTTTGCGAGAATTTGACGGTTTTTCCATAGGTTTCTGTCAAATTTACGTCAATGGAACGCAAACTCATTTATTGTGGGCATTGTGGGCCAGTTTTTAGTTTTGATTTTTTCTTGTGTTAACCGTTAACCACTAAAAGATACAACACAAAACTGGAGTAATTAGAAGCAGCCGTATCACAACAGCGAATTTAGTTGTCCATCTGATTTCCAGTTTTTCTCTGCCATGCGACCATTGTGTATTCTGTGAACTGCAGGTCCTTTCACACAGGGAGTCAAGATACACCCCTATATGTAGTACCGCAGCAATAAACCGCAGATGCATGGAAACCCACATTGGGACTGTAAGCTAATAGAAGCAAGGACATTCGCGGTTACCGTTAGAGCAAGTGGATGCGGTGAAAAGGATGAAAACCTTCATGTACCGTTGTTTTCCCGGTGAAACACGTGCTTGCACAGTCTCACCGGGTTTGGGTTTGTAGATATGCAGAAAACAATGTTTATCCAAGATATCCAATCAAACCGGAGGAGGAAAAACAGATGCACACGAATGTATTTTTGCTTCACAGGTACGGCATAGGACAGGCACAGCGTCCATCATTCATCGCAACGTTGGAACCTATTTCAATTTCAATAAAAGAGAGTCGGACCGGAGAAAAGGATGAATGGAAATTGTATGAATTTTCAGCAGTGTGGAAATTCCGGAACCTGAAATTCAATCAACTTCAACAATCCAATAGCCGAGGAAAAAACTTGAATGTTTCAACAATCCCGTTGTGGCCAGACTACCGCAGTGGATCAACAAACATCAATGTTCACAAAGCGCTGCACCTCAGTTTCAATATTGACCGACCACAATCATTAGTGCGGACAAATATCTACGATCATAAATTATGCCATTCGATGGATTTGGTTGCTCATAATGTAATTATCGCTGCAATATTGACCACCCCACGAGCATCCGTGCGTGCGTGTATGCATACATATTTTCAACCGGAAAGCAACCATTATTCGATGTGACCTGCTCAGCCGATTTACGTAGATCTGTGCGGATGACAATGCTCCTACTGTTTTCCCAGCAACACACTGCTGCTGGCTATCCTACACATGTACCCAGGACCAATCCAGGACCAATCCAGGACCAATTGAACGATGCGACTGCTGTGTAACGTATCAATTTGCAATTTATTATGGTAATTACGATTGAGTGTCATTCGAACGGAATTTATAATAATTTTAACGGCAAAACGGGTAATGTAAATTAATTCTGACAGGCTCGGAATATGACACTGCTGCAGTTCCATTGTTCGAATGTACAGCAGAGATAGAGTTCTGATTGGAACATATTTATGTTGATGGATATTATGCAATTCAAATCGAATAAATTTGATTGCGTTTTTAAAATGCTGGAAGAAAAGTGGAAACTGAGAAATCCATTCCATTAAAATTAATTACCTCTCGGAGTTGGTTGATATTTGGTAGATTAGTTCTTTTTGGAAAATATATGATCCATATTTTTCATTAAGTTAGGGAATATAAATTCAATAATTAATGATAGTTTTGCTATTGTTATATTGATAATGAACGTCATTACAAGATTTTTTATCGTTGAAAATCAAGATCATTGGACGGTGATTCAAGAAAAATACAAAATATCTCTTGAAACGGAGGTCAAATCGGCGGTTCTTGGCTGCTTCGTGGAATGCTTTGATTGCTGCTCCTTTGCACGCATGAGCAAATCACGTACACTACCAGTCATAAGAACACTGAAAAAATATTTCACTTAGCTACTACTGGGAACACAAGGAACGTTTGCATTAAAAAAAATTGACTTTTTTTTTGGATGATGATAAAAAAAAGCTAAGACAGATAATTGCTTTTGATAAATTTCCCATGGAAGGTAATTATTTAAGCTTAGTTGCAAAAAATTCTACGCCCTTGCGAGCGACCTTCCGGCAGTTAACCGGAACATTCGCCATGGCGGACGAACACATGCGTGTAGGCAAGTTTTTGAGTTTCTTTCTTCGTTTTATTTATCAATTCCTCCTCGGTTTTCGCGACAAAATTGTTGGAGTAGATCTTACGCTTCAGGTTGGCCCAGAAATTCTCGATGGGACGCAGCTGGGGGACGTTGGGCGGGTTCGCCGACTTGGGTACCACATCGATATTCAGCCGCTCCATCTCCTCCAAGGATCGCTTCGAGTAGTGGGCCGACGCCAGATCCGGTCAGAACACCGCGTCTTCACTTTTATGGTATTGCTTGATGAACGACGCAACTTTCGGCAGGCATTTCGTACTTTAAATTTCCCCGTTCACGGCCAGTCCGGAGTGAAAGAAGAGCGGCTTTGACATCCCCTTCTCGCTGATTGTCAGCCACAGCAGCACCTTCTTGGGGAACATGGTGTGTGAAATGAACTTCACCTGGGGGGAAGTAAAATACGAAGTGCCCTGCCAGTCGTTGCCATCCAGGGTGAGATAGGTCTCGTCGTCAATCACCCCCGCCTCGTCGCGATTCACCGGGAAAATCGAGTTGACCATCTTATTCAGCCGCTGCCGCTGCGTCATTGCCTGCAGCTCCGATACCTGTGGACGCGACTTCCGCGTCCTGACATGTATGTTCATGTTCACCAGGTACTTTTTCACTATTTGGCCGGTTGAACCGACCTCCCGGCCAAGCGCACGCAGCGATGTATCCACTTTTCCCTCGGTCTTCCTCTTCAGCATCCTTTGGAGCTTCTTGTCGCTCAGGGTTGTCGGCCGTCCGGAACCGGGCTTTCTTTCGATGCTCTGATTGTTGTCTAATAGTGCCAAGATGTTGTAGAAGCCGAAACGGGCGTATCCAGCGTCCACAAAGTGCCGCACGATATCCGTTTTCGACGCGGTGGGGTGCCATTCTTTGAACGCGCACACTTCTGAACGGAGTTGCTTCACTGTTTTGGCCATCACGGATAGAGCTGTAAAATTTTGTCATGGGTTACTATGATCGATGCTGCATGGGTAGTTTTTTCGGTGCGGGTGAAGGGGTGAAAAATCGGCAATTTTTGTCCATTTTTTTAAATGCAAACGTTAGATATTTTCCAATACAAAAATAAGAGATTATTACATGAATATCACATAAAAAGAGGAATTCTACTTGACTTATCATTTACATTTCACTGGAAACATAAGATTCACTTGATTTTGCAGAGCATTTTCCACTTCCTCACATGAAAGTTAAGTGAATTTCTAGTTGATATTTTCCACTGGCAAAGGATAAATGCACCCTTCTTTTTGAGGAAATGCTCCTTAAACTTTGGAAAAATGCTCCTTAGATGCGTTTTCCCGGTATAATGCAATCGGAGGTCTTAACCTTCTGGTTAGCGCTTGCCGGGTGTTTTGACGGGTCTTCAGTTTCTTCAAGATTGTATAGTTTTGACGGGTTTTAAGTTTCTGGAATTAAGACCCGTCAAAACGAACTTAAGACTCTTCAAAATGAAATTAAGACTCGTCAAAATGAAATTTAAACCCGTCAAAACTACCTCAAAGATTGCGGAGCGAAGCTCCGCTATACAATCTTGAAGAAACTTAAGACCCGTCAAAACAACCGGCAGGCGCTAACCGGAAGGTAAATACCTCCGATTGCATTATACCGGGCCAACGCATCTAAGGAGCGTTTTTCCAAAGTTTAAGGAGCATTTCCCCAAAAAGAAGGGTTCATTTACCCTGCTGCCATTTTCCACTGATTATGTGAATTTTTTTTCGGTGTGCGGACTCACTTGGAAAAGTATTGCAACACTCAGTACATTCATGATGCTATATCTCAAGACCCTTTATATCTGCAAAGGTGCGGTCTTCAGCAAAGTTGTTCTGAAGGTCAATGACATTTGAAAAGTGGACTGTTGTATTTGGACTTCCACCGCTACGTGCACTAGTGAGCATGGAACATTGAGCATTTCCAACTTGTTCTATCTCGTGATTCTGATAAGATGGAAAGTTCTAGTCTTTGGCAAAGTTGTTAAAAAGGTCAAGGGTATCCGGAAGGTGGAGGGTTTGTTTTGGAATTCCACCACTATGGGGCGGTAATGAGCATGAAAATTGAGCATTTTCAAATGGGCTTCTCGTGATTTTGATGGAGTTTGATGAACGAAAAATTTCCATACTGGTCCACTGGGTGTTAGGTTAAGTTGTCCGTTGTAATTCACTCTATGTTCAATGTTCCGTCTGTAAAACCTCGAGTTGAAGAAGGTGTAAATGTCTTTTAAAGTTCTAGTTCTCAGGATGAGTTCACCTCAAATTCAAGTAAATCAGGACTGACTCACAACACATTCAAGTGATTCAGATCTGGTTTACTTCATATTCAAGTGATTAAGGTCTAATTCACTTCATATTCATGTGATTCAAGGCTGACTTACTTCATATTCAAGTAATTCAGGTCTGAATCACTTCACATTGAAGTGATTCAGGCCTGTTTTTTTTATATATATTCAAGTAATTGAAGACGGACTCACCTCAAATTCAATTAATTTTGGTCTAGATTCACTTCATATTAATGTGAATAAGTTCTTATTCATTTCAAATTCATGTGATTCAAGGCTGACTCACTTCATATTCAAGTGTTTCAGGGATTAACTTCATATTCAAGTGATTCAAGTCAGATCTACTTCATGTTCAAGTGATGCAGGACTGAACCACCTCAACTTCAAGTGATTTAGGATTGAATCGCCACATATTCAAGTGTTTCAAACCTTGTTCACTTCATATTCATGTGATTAAGATCTTATTCATTTCATATTCATGTGATTCAAGGCTGATTCACTTCATATTCAAGTGATTTAGGCCTGATTCATATTCATATTCAAGTTATTCAGGTCAGATTCTAATTCAAGGCTGATTACAACTTAAAGTTCTACGCAAGTTACGCAAGTTCTACACATAACGGTTCTATGCAAAAAGTGAGAACGCGTACCGCGCCGGACATTTGCGAAGAGTTAAATGCTGTGAGAAGCTCTCCTCTTTCCGTACCAACAGTGCGTCGACGGCTTCTCGAGGTGGGATACAAAAGTCATATTGCTGCAAAAAAAAAACCTCAACTTCGTGAAGCAAACAAGATAAAAAGGCTTCAATGGGCAAAAGACCACGAACATTTGAACATGAGCCAGTGGTCGAAGGTGCTCTTTACCAATGAATCAAAATTCGACCTATTCAGCAGTAAAAGGAGAGTCTTCGTCGAGAGTCTCCCCCGGTGAGCGAGTGAACCCGGGCTGTGTCGTACCCACCGTCAAACACGGAGCGGGGTCGGTGCTAGATCTGGTGTTGGGGATATTATTCGTATCGATGGAATTCTTAAAAAGGTGGGCTACTTAGACATCCTTAAGCAAATCGCTATTCCAAACGGATTGCGATTAATTGGTAAGGTTTTGTCCTTCAACAGGACAATGATCTGAAGCATTCCGCTAAACTATGCCGAGGGTTCGTTCAGGACTTGGACCAAAACGGAACGTTATCCGACATGGTTTGGCCGGCGCAATTACCGGATCTAAATCCAATCGAACTGCTATGGGATGAGCTGGACCGGAATACGAGAAACATGCGTCCCCAAAACCATAAACACTTCTGGAAGTGCTTACAAATAGCTTGGAAGGAAATCACGGATGATACATGACGGGAACACATTGAACGAATGCCGAGAATTCATACGGCTGTTATTAGAGCAAAAGGCGGGTGTTTCGAGGAATCGAAAATTTATTTTGTAATTACTACAAACTTCAAAATTTCCTACGGCACATTACGGAACATAAAATGTCTTACCTTTGGGCTTGATATTTTCTTTTGATGTTTGAAATAAACAACTCTGATAGAATAAAAATTAAGTAAACTCATTTTTTTGCCACTCACCTTCTCCACCATCCGGATGTCCTTTGAACAGCTTTGTCCCATCTGAACAACTTTGCCGAAGACTTGAACTTTCCATCTTATCAGAATCAAGAGATAGAACAAGTTGAAAATGCTCAATTTTACATGCTCACTAACGCCCGTAGCGGTGGAATTACGACCCAAATTGTCCGCCTTCTTGGTGGCTTTGACCTTTTGAACTATTTGTTGAAGTGATTTCTTTAAAAGGGGGGGGGGAAGGAAAGATTTGGGGGGGGGGAAAACAAAAGGGCGGGGGGTATGGGGGGGGGGGGGTGGGGTGGGGGGGGGGGGGGGGGGGGGGGGTAGGTCGGGTTGTGTGTTTTGTTTTTTTTTTTTTTTGGAAAAAATTGGAGAAAATATAAAAAAAAATTATTAGAGGATTATGTCTGTAAATGCGGACTGAAAGTAAATTGGTACGCACAAAAAGACCTGTAATTCGTGATTCAATAAATTTAAAAAGACCATTAATGGTTGCTTTACATTACTTTTATTAAAACTTCAAAGTTACAGCATTAGATGGTTACATTTCTCCAGTTCGAACGAAATCTCGAACCTTCCTCTTGAAGGAGCCCATCAGCGCCCGCACAGCGGAAACGAACACGGAATCAGCGCATTTCTTCCATTTTGCCCGCATTTGTTGGATGTCCTTGACTGCCCCGCCCCCTTTTTCCAATTCGCTGCTTTGAAATTGTCCAGTATTTTTCTACTGGTCGAAATTCCGGGCAATTCGGATGATTTATTAGCTTGGGGACAAAATCGATCTTATTGACAGCATACCACTCCAGAACCACCTTGGAGTAGTGGCAGCTGACCAAATCGGTCCAAAAGATGACTTTCCCCGATTGCCTGTGGATGAACGGCAATACACGCTTTTCCAGGCATTCTTCGATGTAAACTTGGGATGTCATCGTCGAGGATGTGACGAATGGTTCCGTTTTCAGGCCACAGCTGCAAATCGCTTGCCAAATCATGGCCTTCTTCGCGAACTTGTCGGCAAACACGAACTTGAATCTTCCCGGCACTTCCCCATGTCCAGTCGCGATGTAAAACTTTTGACCGGGAAGCTGCTTAAAATTGAGTTTGACGTATGTTTCTTCATCGATCAAAGTGCAGCCCTTGTGTTTCGACAAAAAAGGCACAGAGAACAGACGTTCATCTTCGGTCTGCTACTTGTGTAAAACTTTAAACCGACATTTCAAATGTATGTCGTTATGCTCCTGGTAGGCGGCGCTGCAGTTGTGCGATAACTGTCACGTAAATGTTTATCAATTAAAAGCTTAGCACATAACCTGAAAAGTTTTGTTTGTTTTTCTCTACACTTGCTTCTTATACCGCCTGCCCATATTAACTTTTACACACGTTTTTCAAGAACAGGTATATGGACATCAATGTCTGTTCTCTGTGAAAAAAGGGTCCTACAAGAGCCTTGCACACTTTTTGGCCACGGAATTCTGCTTCATGTACCGGTTCGGATGTTTGCTGGCTTTGCACGACTTGTATCCTTCCCTGGTAAGGATTTTCCGCACCGTTTGAAAGTTGGCGTTGTACCTTCTGGCCACATCTCGGATCGAATGACCGTGGTTGGCTTTAACGCACCTCAACACCTTGCTGCGCAGCTGACGATCCTTGGTTCCAGATTTTTCGTAGGTCCGCTGATTCCTTTCCAAACTCAGGGTTTCCTTGTAGGTTTTGAGCACTCGCAAACTGTTGTTTTCGTCATTTTCAGCACTTAAGCCAGCTTGGAACCGGATCACTTCGGATTTTCCAGGTGTTTATGCACATTTTTTTCTTTTTTCGAGTTCCATTTGATTTATGAACGCGATCGACTACTTTGATCAAACTTGCACCAGTTGTTTTCCATAGAAGTGTAAGCAAACCACTGTCAAATATTTTCGATTCCCAACACTAGAAGCGTGCTAGCGGTGCGCGAGGTGCGCACCAATTTACTTTAAGTCAGCCTTTAATAGGGAAATCATCACATGCCAGCGACCAGCGGGCTGCGATTGCAACAAATAAGCAAACTTCAAACGACCCTTAGTTATTTAAAATACTGAAACATGATTTTATGAAGTGTTTGGTATTGAGGGAACAGAAATCGATTAAAATTCAGGATCGGACAGGATCTTTATTGGGATACAGAGGTAAACACGGTCTCTAAACAGCAAAGGTTACACTAAAATTCCTTCCCTTTTCCCACGTGAATGAAAGGACATTCCCGGCACCGTCACTGAATCACTGAAACGTGTACAGTGAATGGTTTGTGCAATTATTCTAATGCAGTATGTCAAGCTAAGCTAAGCTTAGCGCCAACAGCATCCTTACTGTTGGTATAAATCGGCTCTCAAAAATTATTATCAATAAATAAACTTGTTTTTTTTTTCTACTAAAAACCACTCTCATACTTTATAAGTTGCCCCACTCACAAAGTGTGGTAGTGTTTTGTTTCATCAGGAAATCATGCAATTTTTTAACCTTCAACTTAAAGCATCTTTATTGTTGATTTAATTCAGTTCACATCGGCTCTCATCTGTTATTATTTAAAAAAAAAAATTAAAACTTTGTTTTCGCCAAGGAAAAACACTATAACCCTTTGTAATTGGCTTCAACAACATCCTTACTGTTTGTATAAATCGGTCCAAATCGGTTTCGAGCGTTACTGAAAGTTTGCCTTGCTTTCTTAATGCAAAACCACCAACACAATTTTTGAGTGGCTCCAACAGCTTCTTTATTGTTGGTTTAAATTGATACTTGCATTCAGATATTTTTATCTTATCATAAAAAAAAGTGTGTTTTTACAGGCATCAACATGAACATTAGCCATCTCTTAAAAAGAATAATTCACATATTGAAAAAAGGCTGTAGCTGTATAAGTTTGTAAACTTAAAAAAAAAATATTAAGGGGATTGGTAAAAGTGTTGATGAAATATCTCTCTGAGATATCCTATCCAGTAATCAGAAACGCTAAACCAAGAATGAAATCTAGAACTGATCATAGTGCATTAGAAGCTCAGAAACGACGTGTTCCAAGTGCATCCCTCATAAGAAGACCCGCCACCCCTGGATGGGATGACGGATGCACTAAGTTGTATCTTGAGAAACCCGATGCGTTTAAAGATTATCGTAGACATGAAGCATGTGAGCTTTTTGATAAGTACCTAAAGCTTAAAAACTCAAAACAAAGAAACGCAATTACTGGCGTTCGTTTATAGAGGGACTATCTAGAGAAACCTCAATGACCACGCTCTGGAGAAAGGCTCGCTATATGCGAAATCGCTCATCCTCCAATGAGAGTGAAGAATACTGCATTCAATGGATATTTGACTTCGCTAAAAAGGTTTGTCCAGAGTCTGTCCCAACACAACCGAATTTACGGGATACCACCCGAAGTAACGGTTCTGTGGACGAACCATTCACAATGTTGGAATTTTCAATGGCACTTCTTTCATCGAATAACTCTGCTCCGGAAAGCGATATGATTAACTTCAACATTCTAAAAAACCTACTTAACCTGTATAAGACTCTCATGGATTTAAACATAGTTACACCCACATGGAGGCAGGTTAAAGTAATAGCTATTCAAAAGTCTGGGAAACCAGCGTCTGATTACAATTCTTACCGTCCGATCTCTATGCTATCATGTTTAAGGAAATTGTTAGAAAAAATGATCCTATCAAGACTTGACTGTTGGGTTGAATCAAACAACCTACTATCAAATACGCAATTTGGTTTCCGAAAGATCAAAGGAACAAACGATTGTTTAGCGTTGCTTTCATCTGATATACAACTGGCCTTTACACACAAGGAGCAATTGGCTTCAGTATTTCTGGATATTAAGGGCGCATTTGATTCAGCTTCCATAGATATACTGGCAGATAGTCTGCACAGTAGTGGTTTGCCAGGAATTTATAATAACTTTTTGTATAATTTACTGTCAGAAAAACAAATGACCTTCAATCTAGGTCAACTGACAACTTCCAGAATTAGCTACATGGGCTTACAAAGACTATTGCAAAATTCCCTAGATAATCTGTCCATCTGGGCCAGAAATTTGGGGATCGAGTTTTCACCGCATAAAACCGAATTGGTAGTGTTTACTAGAAAGCGGTTCCCTGCCCAACTGCGTCTCAAGCTATTGGGAAGAGACATTACCCAATCTTTGACCTTAAAATACCTTGGAGTCATGTTTGATTCAAAATGCACTTGGAGTACTCACATTGCGTATTTAAAACAGAAATGTCAACAAAGGATCAAATTTCTAAGATCAATATCCGGGACATGTTGGGGTGCTCACCCGGAAGACCTTATTAAACTCTATAAAACAACTATTATTTCAGTTCTCGAATATGGCTCTTTTTGTTTCCTCTCGGCAAGAAATAGCCACCTCATCAAATTGGAATGCATTCAATATCGTTGTCTACGTATTGCCCTTGGCTGTATGCATTCAACGCATAATATGAGCCTGGAAGCTACAGTACAGTACCGCTTCTGGGAGCTCTCATCTAGAATACTGATCAAGTGTGGAATCAGTAACAACCTTGTCTAATCTAATCTAATCTTATCTAATACAAACGCAGCCAGTACGAGAAAGCATCCTGGAAATAACTGGGTTAGATGACGCTCAATTATTTTTTTTGTCAATATTGATGCTTGCAGCCTATCAAAGACATGATACAAGCGTCAAAGCGGCCAGGCCTACTGCGTTGCATTAACCGCAAAAGATGATTCTGTAAAATGAGTTAGATTCAAATGAATAGATTTGAACTACAATGCATTTTTTGAATCTACAGGGGAGGAAGGATGCGTGGACATACCGTACCCTACGCTAATAATAATAATATTTAAATTAATCATGACAATCCGAGTAATGATGAAAATGGTTATGATAATAATAAAAATATAAAATCAACTTGGAATGTCATATAAAATAGTATCTAAAATATAGTGAAGGTATTTATAATGGAAAATGGTAAAAACAATCACACATGTCTGCAGATTGTTGTCCTGCTGCAATTGTAGAAGTATTTGCTTATCATAGCCACTTGAAAAAAAATATTGAATTTTTTTTACAAAACTTGGAAACTCCATGGATGACCTGAAATGATATATAAAGAATAGTATATCTAAAATATCGATGTACTGTTCCGTTTTCTTGTATCGCTAGTGGATGCGTTGTAGTGGATCTCATAGGTTCAATTGATGACATCCACTGGGTGGCCACTGATCTAATCTAATCTAATCCAATACAAACGCAGCCAGTACTAGATGACTTCGAATAATTTTTTCTTCCAATATTGGTGCTTGCTGCACGCCAATGACATAATATAAGCGTCAAAGCGGCCAGGCCTACTGCGTTGCATCAACCGCAAAAGATGATTCTGTAAAATGAGTTGGATTCAAATGAATAGATTTGAACTACAATGCATTTTTTGAATCTACAGGGAAGGAAGGATGCGTGGACATACTGAAAAACTTCTTCATGCTTGTAGAGCCACCTGTATACATGAAACTCCTGCCAGGTGTGTCTCTTACATACGGATAATAAACCCGGCTGGCGTGAAGAGTCTTCCCGCTAAGAGTCACTCCTCATCACCAATGTCACCAAAGCAGTGTAAGCAAAAAGGAAACAAGTTTGTGAGAAAAGGAAAACGGAAATATTCACCCAATATTTTGAATAAAGCAAGACGATTGAACGGAAAGCTAAACAGCAGATGGGTCAATAAAGCTTTTTTGCAAAAAAATAATTAGATTTTGAAATATTCCGCGAAGCGAGAATACAAAACAATGCGTCTCTATGGTAACGATGGAAGAATTTACATGAAGCTATGGGCAAGAAAATTGAAACATAATGTAAAACATTTAATGGACGTTTACTTATCTTGATGACGCTTCCTCATCCCGATTCGGAATTGTGCTGGAATCTGACCATACAAAGTCCGCCAGCACCACCATTTTGACTTCCATGCCAGAAATGATACTTTTCCCTTTTTGCTGAAAATGTGCTCCTAGCCATATCGGTACCACATTTCGGTGCGGAAACACTAGCACAATTCTTCATTTCTTCATGTTATTGAAATACAAACTATATTTTACCAACATGCCCCATGGCAACACGAAAACAACGGGTAATCGGACATTCTATGAAATTATTACACTTTCAAATTCACACCGATTTATAAGGAACAGAAAAAAAAAGCGCAAAAGCTTACGCAAAACACAACCGTCCGCGGGCAGCGCTTGCTGCGATCTGTGGAATCAGTAACAACCTTGTGATTGAAAACATCGAAGAAATGCTCGAATTGAGTACCCAGTCTAGATTCTTACGAATCTATATTAACTATATGTCATCTGATATTAGTCTTCCATGCTATAATTCTCCTAAATAGTGTACGCTTCCCTTATCACAGTTCCTCCATTGACTATGATCTCTCCATGAAACCGGCTTTTCAAGGAGTTCCAGATCAACTTCGACTTATTTTAATTCCCCATATTTTTATTAAAAAGTACCAACATGTCAATTGCAATAGACGAATTTTCACCGATGTTTCACGCATTGATGGATCCACTGGATTCGGTGTCTACTATGAATACTCATCTGCCTTCCGGAACCTTGTTCCGTTTATGTTGCTGAGCTGGCAGCAATCAATTTCGCATTGGGGATGATTTCCGACATGCCCATAGACCATTCTTTCATCTTCTCGGATAATCTCAGTTCTATTGAGGCCCTCCGGTCGATGAAAACAGTGAGGCACTCATCTTACTTTCTTTCAAAAATAAGGGAGCAGATGTGTGCGTTGGTCGAAAGATCATTTAGGATTACCTTTGTATGGGTCCCCTTACATTGCTCAATTCCAGGCAATGAGAAGGCGGACTCTCCAGCAAAGGTGGGCGCAAAAGAAGGCGAGATTTTTGAAAGAAGAATTTTACATGATGAATTTTCCCCATTAGTACGTCAGTATTCTCTTTAAAGTTGGCAAAACGATTGAGCAAGTAATTATTTTGGCCGGTGGTTACATTCCATTATTCCAAATGTTTCGTCGAGATCGTGGTTCAAAGGTCTGGATGTAAGTCGCGGTTTCATTCGTGTGATGTCAAGACTTATGTCCAACCACTACTCGCTAGACGCACATCTCTACAGAATTAACCTCGTCGATAGCAATGTATGTAGGTGCGGAACCGGTTATAACGACATCGCTCACGTAGTTTTGTATTGCCCGGATAATGATGCCTCCAGAGCACGACTATTGGATACCCTAGTGGCCCGAGGTAGACAACCCTTCGACGAGATAAGAGATATTTTGGGAATGCCTGACCTCCTCTACATGTAAGCGATTTACGAATTCCTTTGTTTGTCTGATCTAAGAGTGTAATGTCATCACCCCCTCCCCTCCAGTCTAGTAATTTCCCTGCCATTGTGCCCCAGTTATACTATCCTTTTGTTTTCGAGCTACTTGTACCCGCCCAGTAAGCTATGGCCACCCATCTGCGACATAGTTCTGAAAGGGACTACAGGGACCGAGGATTTGGTAGATGTCGCAACCATGAGCAGCAAATAATACCTTCAATAAGTTACCTGCCTAGCCCCTTCCAAACGATAATGTGACCCATTAACCTCGAGCTAGCCACGAGTAATTGGCACCCCATTTTTACTAATATTGTAAAATAATACATTGTTAATTACAATATTGAATATCGACTCCGTAAAGTGTTACACACGCCTGAGCCTAACAAATTAACGAACTAATTAAAAAAAAAAATGATCATTGACAAAAATCACCTGAATTGGTTTGCAGTCTGGGTTCCAAAAATATCACTGTATCCAATAATTGTTCGTTCTCATTCCTTGAATTTGGTACACGAAAAAATAATCAACCTGCGTTCCATCAAACACATGCATTTTCGTACATTGCTTATCTTTTATCGGACATTCTCACCACTCAGACTGTTTATTTACTTTTAAGCCAACATATTCCTCCACTTTTTTTTCGGCGACGGAGACGACGTCCACAGCGCACCGAACAAGTGAAACCGGATGGTCATCGGAGTCATAAAACACGTTTTCTGCTTCGTTCTTATCGTTTTTGCCTCCCAATTGCCTGCAACAGGTTGTTTTTGTTTGGTTCTTCGCTGGTGCGAATGGATGCGGTATCCGTGTGCCGAGGACAAAAGGTTAGACAACTGCTTAAGGTTAAGATAAGAACGAAAGGCATCGGAGTGATTTACACAGGTATCTTTATGGGACATTTGGAAACATTCCAACGAAGGCGGGAATATGTTGCAGCTAATTGACTGGTTGTTGTTTTTATTTGCTTTGGAAAAGTGAAATATTGAAGGATTCCTACTGGCGTTCTTTTAAAAAGATGATTTCCATTTAGCTGATAATTGACTGCTTTAGACTGATCATCAAATGAATTTAAATGAGTATATCTTTCCGTCACCATGAGACCCTAGTAGTGGACAGCGATTTCTGCTAGAACCCAAGATGTGAAGAGAAAGTATTGATAGGTCTGTTATGACAGGCCCACAATAGATACGTTTGCGTTCCGTTGACGTAAATTTGACAGAAATCCTATGGGAAAACTGTCAAATCCACGCAAACGCATCCGCAACTTATTAATTGTGGGCCAGCCATTAGAATACGGCAGGTTGTGAAATTGAATAGAAGCAGTGCTTAACGCTATAAAAACATAATTAGTAATGAAATGAATAATTAACATGTTGTGCCAGTCGCGAGAAAATGCTGAAAAAAGGAAACCGAGATTTGAAAAGAAGAAAAATCTATGAATAATGCTGGTAAAATTCTAAACGGAACAAAGAGGTTATTTATTATATTTTTAAAGCCCATCTTTTTTTTCGATTCTGATTTTATTTTTATTTTTACTTTAAAGCTTTTGTTCTTTTTAAAAAGTGACTTTCGAAAAACAAAGAAACCATGAAAAATTAGATGTTTTATTAAATCTTTACTTGAAGTCTTTTATTTTTTTTAAATCTTACATTGTTCGAATCAATGACAAATGGCCCAGTTTGAAGGCAACGTGTCAAATGTTAGAATGTCGTTTATTTTATTTTTTATATACTTTGAAAGAAATATTTGCTGTTTAGGTTCTCTCGTTAAATTATACTGGTTGCAAAAAAAAAAAAAAAACACAAAAAGAGCACATTGGCTGTACAAGAAGCACTCGTTAATTAAGTTTCCCGAGCCAGAACCCTTTACCGCACATCCGTCGCCGTCGACTCGCCATTCATCAACTGCAGAGGACCCATTGAGGCGCACTCTTCCAATTAAACTGGCCGGGATGTTCTTTTCACTCTTTGTGATTTCGGTACAACGTGTATAGCTTTTTGCTGATGATGATATGATGACTGGCGAGGTAGTGGATTGGAATAGGCTTCCAATAAATCCCCGGTCGGTCGCTCGTTCGGTCGGCCTGGTGACTGGTCTCCGCTGTATGGTGGGTACTTGCTAGGTTATCTTTCCGGGTGAAATCGACTGGAAGTGGAAAAGAGCAATCTCGCAATGTCTGTTTGATGCCGGTGCAGAACCAGAAACAGACGGCATAAATCCAAACAGACGGATTCGGTTTGTATTTTTTTAATGTTCTTTCACGAGTTGCAACCGATCGGAGGAGTGTTTTATGTTGCGGTACTCGAATATTGGCGATTTTGGTACCATTCATTCATGAACGAATTCAGCGAAATGAGCTGCGTTTGGCAAAGTCCATATGGATGCTTGGATGTGAATTGGAATTTGGATGATGTTGGTTTTTGCGAGTGGTCGATAGGAGACGGAAGTACAATAGGATGTTCAAATTTTGTTTTCAATTATGCCTAATTTTGCATTTAGAAATATGGTACCAAAGTAGTTGGTTATTGCAGTACATATTTCATTGTATCAGGATATTTTTCCTAGTTATTTGTAATCCTAAATCAACAACTTCCAATCCATTTTTGATTGAACCATAGATTGGCTATACTGCCGCAATTCGCATAACAGTCCTATGCCAATTTTAACATATTGAGAAACAGTGTTTGAAGTTTTAAATCGTTTTACATTGCATTAATTTAAGAAAGATAATACCTTGATTATCGAGATTTTCAGCCCTGAGCTGGTTCATCAACCATAGTCATCTCAAATACCTTTTTTGGGTATTTTCGTGACTTGTCCGGGGGTGAGATCCGAACTCATGACTTTGGTGTGAGAAGTATGGATGCTAACCACTACGCCGGGGTCGCCCTCAATTTAAGAAAGCTATACATATATATTATACCACTGGTATATGGTTATGTATCTGGATATACCACTGTGTTTATAAAAAAAATTAAATAATGTTATATTTTGTTTTACAGGGTGTTGAAGTCTATAATGAGACTGTTACTTTTGTTTTCAATGTGGACAAAACCGGTAGTTTTCGATATTTCTGGAACAAAGTCGGTTCTCCAAGTAGTAATTTATTTCTAAACCTTCAAGCCACGTGAAGCACATTCCGAAAAGAAAAACAAAATCGCCACAAATCCACACACGACTGTTATGCAAAAAGCGGCAGTATAGAACACGTGACTAGATTGTTATAACCAAAAATATGTCGAAAGTGACATCAATATCCAATATTATGTATTTATTAATGCATCAACAGTAAGACTGCAGACTCAGAATGATGCAATACATCGTCGGTCAACTTTCCCAATCATGTTGAATAAATCATTCTCTGTGAACCACGGCAGCAACTGCAAAGTGGGTAGATATCGGATTCGTCGGCCAACTGATGCTCCATCATCAGAAAATCTACGATGAATGACTGCACGTTTGAGTGAACGGAAACCGTCAGTGGTCGATAAGGACAGGGAAGTAGTCATACTCCATCGATGCAATAAAGGTTGAACACGAAAAAATGTGAACTCTTTGGACACTGTCAAAATTAAGGCTGAAATAGTAGAAGGGTTATATGATAAATTTTCATCTGTCAAATTTAAGTGAAAATCATCTTCAGTTCTACAATTGGAATAAGGACTGTATCGTTATTTATGGTGGAACTCAGTGGTTCTCAGCTTAACACAGGTCGCGGGCCGAATTTAACTTTTTCAGTAACATCACGGGCCACACTGTTTTTTTTTGGTATTTTATTTTTTTACATGGGTTTTTTAACCATAATGTTTTGTTTGATAAACAGTTGGTCGTTAATTAGTCACTAAACATTTCGTACCCAATGATATTAAAACAGATCAATGGAACATTTTTAAATCATGGCATTTTTATTCTATAAATACATCACTGTGTAAGTAACAAACAAACAATACCTCAATGTGAGATTTGCCTAAATTTATCTTCTGCTAACTTATCTAAGTTCACTTTGATACCTGACGATGCAATACTTAGTGTTCATCAGAGAGCTTATTTCTGGCTTTTGACTTAACGGTTTTCATGAGAGAAAATAGTTGTTCACAAATATACGTTGAGCCAAAGCAAAAAGTTATAAAAAGGGTATGGTTTCGCAACTCAGGAAAAGATTTTTCCGAAACGTATTTCGAGTAGAATGTTAGAATGTCATTCTCCTTGAATTTTTCATTCAACTCGATGTCGCATTGCAGTTGTATAAGCTCCATTTGAAAAATTTTCGGAGCAATTTTAGCATCAACACTGAACGGTGTACAAAAAATTTTAAATGGCTGTTCTTTCGCTTTGAAATCTTGGAATCGGTCAGAAAAATTTGCTTGCAGAGAGGCAACTGCACTGGCATACCTGATTTTATCGCATTCTTTGCACGATCCAAGCGTAGAGAAATGAGAAAAACGTTTTGATTTAAGCTGCTTTTCCCACAGCGTCAATTTCTCCTCAAAGGATTTGATGTGGTCGAAAAAATTGTGAACAAGCTTATTTTTCCCCTGAAGTTGCACATTCAAATCATTCTGATGTGTCGAGATGTCAATCAAGAATGCAAAATCCACCATCCACTTTTTGATTGTCGAGCTAATGAACTGCCTTTCCTTTTTGTTTCATAAACTCTGCGATTTCCGTCCTGAGATCGTAAACAAGATTAAGAACTTTTCCCCTACTGAGCCAACGAACCTCAGTGTAGAAAGGTATGTCTCCATATTCTGCGTCTAGCTCCGACGAAAAAGCTTGGCATTCTCGATGATTGAGAGCATTTGATCTAATAAAATTAACGACCTTAATGACATCCTTCATCACGTTCTTGAACCATACATTTTTAGCACACATTTTCCTGGTGTATGATGCAGTGTTACTGCATGAATCGCTCGCTAACACCATCTCGTCGCCGGAGATGAGCAATGGCACCTTCATGCTTTCCTGTTGAACAAAAAATGTTGCTTGTGCTCCTTAAAACGTAAAAAAAATACACTTACCAATCATAGCTGGGGCACCGTCGGTGATCGCACTCGCCAGTTTCTTCAAATCCATGCCGAATTGGTTTAGAATCGACCAGAGAGCGTTGAAAATATCAACACCTTTTGTGGTGCCTTTGAGCGGAAATAAACCTGCCCCTTTTTCGCCGCAGAACGCCAGTTTGCTTTGAACTGTTTCTTGCTCACAACAGCTTTTTGAGTCTTCTTAAGGTTCCGCTTGACGATGGCCCAATATTGTTCGATTGGGCGGTGCTCTGGCGTGTTGGAAGGGTTCTTGTCCTAGAACACCACTTGAAAGTTGTTTGGCAGCATACCACTCCATGGCCTTTTTTCCGTAATGGCAAGATGCCAAATCCGGCCAAAATAGAACGGAATAATTGTGTCGCTTCAGGAAAGGCAGTAGACGTTTTTGTGGGCACTCGCTTAGATAAATTTCCTGGTTGACGGTTCCGGTCGCAATGTAATTTAAACGTTGCTCTTCAAGCCACAGGTACAGATGGCCTGCCACATTTTATATTTCTTCGCGAACTTTGACAGTTTAATGTGCTTGAAAATATCTGCCACCTTTCCCCGTTCAGTTAAAAATAATAAAAAATATATCCAGTAAAAAATTCCTGTCCAGGAAGCTGTTTAAAGTGTGCCTTGACGTAAGTTTCATCGTCCTGCACCACGCAATCAAACTTCGTCAGCATCGTCGTGTACAACTTTGGCGATCGTTCTTTGGCCGACGTGTTTTGTTTATCGTCGCGATTTGGAGTCACCACTTTCTTGTAAGTCGACAGTCCAGTTTTTTAGCTCTATCCACGGTTGAAGGCGCCACTCCCAGCTTCTTTGCGACATCTCGGACGGAGAGGTTAGGGTTCCGCTCGAAACAGCGGGCTACTCTTTTTGTCGTAGCTGTGGCCTCCGGCTTTCGATTTCCCCCCGATCCAGCTTTCCTGGCTGTCGACAAACGTTCACCGAACACTTTTAAAACTTTGGTAACAGTTGATTTAGCCACATTCAACAATTACGCCAACTTGGCGTGAGAGTAGTTTGGATTTTCGCCATGTACGTGCAAAATTTTGATGCGTTGCTTTTCTTCCTTCAACGACATTTTGATAACTGAAGTTCTATTCTAAAAATAAAAATAGAGGCATGATGCTACACGCACATATCTTCAGAATGAGGGGTGTGCAAAATTGTTTAATGCATGATGAAAGGAAATGCGTCATGTTTAAGTCGACCAAATTTTGATCGAAACACCCTTTATTATTGATGTATAAATCCACATTATCATTTTTGGTCTTAGACCCCATTTTCTGCCAAATGTTTTTAAGCATATCCAGAAAGCATTGGTTGCCTTGCCGATCACACACTCAACATGAGCATTCCAGTCGAGTTTGGCATCCAGTATCACTCCTAGGTATTTCACCTGTTCACTAAGATGGATTTCCAATCGTCCTAGCTTAAAAGCTTTTACATTCAACTTCCTTTTCTTGGTGAAAGGTACAATTACTACTTTTGAGGGATTTATGCTAAGGCCCTCCTGAATACACCAGGACTGGGTAAATTTTAAGGCCGATTGCATTCTCTCTGAAACTTTGATGACTTTATCGTCTGCAAAACCTACAACCTCGAAATCTTTTTCCTCTAAAAGCTTCTTAGAAGATCGTCTACAACTAAGGACCACATTAGTGGTGAGAGGACTCCTCCTTTGGGACAACCTTTCGTTGCCCGTACTTCAATAGACGAACCTCCCAGCTCTGAAGTGATTTTTCTTTTTGCAAGCATGGTGTGAACCCAATTAATTATGTTCATGTCAAAGTTCCTTTTCTTCATGGCCCGAGCGTTGTCCAAAGCTCCTTCAATATCTAAGAAAGAACAAAGTGCTATTTCTTTTACCGAAATTGCTTCTTCTACCTTTGAAACCACAGTATGCAGTTCCGTAACTGTTGACTTACCAGACTGGTCAGCAAACTGGAACTCAGATAGTGGATACTTGTTCATGTAATTTGAATTGATATAATCATTCAACACCTTTTCAATAGTGTTTAATAGGTCTGCTGAAAGACTAATGGGTCTGTATGATTTAGGAAGCGCCTTATCTCGCTTTCTTGGTTTAGGTATAATGATAACTTTTGCTTGTGTCCATGAAGATGGAATATGGTTGAGTCTCAAACTTGCCTTAAAAATCTCAATTAATGGCAAAATCAACACTGCTTCGCCGTTTTGAAGCAATGCTGAAAGTATTCCGTCCGGTCCTGCAGCTTTGTAAGACTCAAATAATCTCAATGCATTTTGTACCCTGGCTTTCTTAAAGATTTGATCAGCCAAGTCTTTTGTGGCGTTTTCTGTTTCTGATTAGGAACGCCCTACCAGACAAAGCGCTGAAGTCTGTGGCTATGGCGACGAAACGAAGGTGACTCGAGCGCAGTATGACCGAATTAAAGTTGCGGAGAGAGTGGCGGCTGGACGGAAGGCTTCCGGTTTGGTTTCGAGTGCCAAGCGACGACGAATTGTCGTGCTGTCCCGGGAGATTCGCTCCGCAAAGATAAAGGGCCAACGTACCGTCGCACGGCTATGACCGCCCGAGATGGAATGAAACCCGATCTCTCATTGGATGGAATCCGGACAGCGGTATGCTTTTGGCGACGCACGCGCAAGATCCGGGCTCTCGGAAAAATGGTCCACAGAGGTTGGAGAAGGACCTACTTCGACAGATGATTGGCGTCCGTCGGGAAATTTACTTGAAAGACTAATGACTTCACTCACCTCCGTTTCATTACCTTCGAAAGGCGGGCCTTTGCGTGGCGCTCGAGTCTGATGATCCGTCGGATGAACAGCCTCCACCAGTGCAGGACTTGCCATGGCGTACAGTTCCTCCTAATGGCAAGATCAAACTGTACATACCTGTAATCCTCACTATTCCGTCGTATGAAGGGCCAAAAACAGGGGTGTGGACCCGTAAGCAGAAGCACTTACAGAAAGAAAGGATAGAGAATCTCCTTCTAACGAAACGTTCTTATTACAGGAAATGAACAGTAAGCAATACACATTAGGATTTCCGTCTGGTGGTTTGTTAAAAATAGGGTTAGCAAACTCACTGTAGACTGTCGGAAGATAATTAGACCTTCGCTAATCTCGATCTGATGATTTCCATCAAGGAAGGTATAATTGTCATCCATGACTTGGGCCAGATAACCACGAATCCCTCATCCAGCCTACACTTTTTCTGGCACCCTGTATTTCCCCCTTACCCCTTGTTATTGAATGTTTGTATGAATATAATATATGTATTTATGTATGTATTTTTGAATGTATGAATATAATATATGAATTAACAAAATATATCTTAAATCTACTGAATTGTTACTGCAAAATAAAAAAATAGATATGTATTAATATCTTAATAGCCCTGCAAAAGCTGAAAGTCAGAGTAGAACAGTTCAATCAACGAAAATAAAATTTAAATGAAAAGACGTTTAATTTGTTTGTTTTTTAGAATATTCTATTCTATTAGTCGAAGAAAGCAGTTTGAGTGATCGAAGAGCCCGGTTTGATGATTCTAGAAATCATATACATAATATCATCATAATCATAATACCACTAAACACAAATATTTAAATACAATCCTATACTACTTATAATCACATGCCAGTCTGTGGAATAGTAGTTGAAGTTCAGAAATAGAATTTTTTCACTGTTCCACGGTATGCAAAAGCAGAACTTCAGGCGCGTAAAAATATACACCAATTCTGTAGCTACTCATTTTTGAGTCAAAAATCACTCAGTCTGGCCAAAAGGGAACTTACCCAGAAATGGGTAAACATATATTTACTCAGATTTGAGTAAACAAACCTGTGGACGAAACTGAGTAAAGTTCACTCAGATTTTGACATTTGTCAAATGGGTAGTTTTGACTCATTTTGATGAAAAGGAATATGGTGGTGTGCGTGAATGTCTCAATTATTATTACTTTAAGAAGATGAATTTAAAACAAAGTGCTTAAAACAGTTCTGAATTTATTCAACATAAAATTAAGTGTACAAGGGAAACAATGGTTTTATTGAAATTTGTTCAGTTTGAATTGCTTCTTTCAAACTTCATTCACACACTTTCGGGAACTGTTTAATATTGTTTGGTATAACAGAAAAAAAGCTGGTGACTTTTTGTCCGAAAACTTGGAAACTCTTCCAAATCAGGTCTAACGTGTCCAAAAAAGAGTCGCTTTTATATTATGCTGATAAATTTGTTTGTTCGTCGCCAATTTCAAACTTCTGGCAGCCCAAAATGCGGCACTCAATGCCTGAAATATTAAACATATATACTGACGTGAAATATTAAAAAAAAAAAGAACATGAAACTTACCAACAAGCTGCTGATAGCTTTCGCCGTCGAGGCATCTCCGTAGCTGCTACATTTTATATATTTATTTATAATTTCACTTTAAGTCACTGCGCAAAAATAACTTGTTTGCAGTTGTGCGCCATTTTGAACTTTATAAAGATTTCTATCATAATCATTTACCCAAATCTGGGTAGATTCCACTCATCCGAGAAAAACCAGTTTACTCATTTTTTGACAACTCTATACTGCTCGCAAAAATGAGTGCAATCTACTCAGTCCCTGGATAGTCCCAAAATAGCGTGCAAGCAATGAATAGATAAATGTAAACAATCAAAAACGTCAGATGCGTGACAGAATGAAAAACCAAGGGGGGGGGTTTGTTGGGGGGGGGGAAAAAAGTGTTTTCCCTGATTGTATAAGGTTTTTTTTTGTCAACGATTATTTTTATAATGTATGAAAAATGTAATATTGATAAAAAATAAAAATATTTTTAGGGGGGGGGTTTTTTGGTTGGTTTGTTTGGGAGGGGTTTTTTTTTTTTTTTAATATTTTTGTAGGAAGGGTAGAAATGGGATTTTTGGGTTGTGTTTGTGGTGGGTGGGTTGGAAAATACGTCCCGATAATCCGATGATCAATGCATATAGGAAAACAAACAAAACTGTCAGCCCAATCACCTTTTTCGATCACAAAACCGAGGCCAGCAAAATGCTCAATTCGAGACAGTAAAAACTAAGCTTATTACGTTAGTTACCTACGGGGCAATAAAGTAAATATATCCGGACGCCTCGAAAGCAAATAATAGAGAGGACGCACCATACGGACGGACAGACGGACGGACGGACGGACGGACGGACGGTTGATTTGCGGGATGATGTGTATCTTTGCGCCTTTGCGCTTTGTTGATTCTGTATTTGGAGGCAAAACATCTGTTCGGCAAATGATAATTGCGTGCGTCGTGTCTGCAAAATCCAACCGAGCCGGCCAGGAACGATGACTAAACTGTTTGTCAACGGATAGCATCATCAGTTTCCGTCCCTTCAACATGGCCAAAAGGATGACAAACGATCATGGTAGATGAATTTGGTTTTGTTTTATTTGATTTTGATTCACTTTTTAATGGTTGACAAGAAGATAATTAGAGTTATTATGAAAACGTTAACGAAATAAGACATCTCATTTGTCAAAAATACAAAGGATAGGTGGAGTACGATAACGAAGATCCGTAAAAACATTGAAACCAACACTTTACAAATTGGGTAAGGGTTCAAGGTGAGAAAACACTTGACCAGACTATGCTAGATGTGTCTTGACATTTTTTGCCAAGTCATTTCAAATGCCATTCATCAAGTTCAACGTGGGACAATAGATATGACAAATCATCCGACTGGCTGCTAATGGGGAAAACATCATGGTACATGCTATTAGACACATTCCACGCATTTTCACCGATCTTCTTTTTAATATTGACGAAGTGTTTACGAGCTAAGCATAGTTAAACTTCGATTCTGTAGACAGATTTTCGAACAACTGGCGCTTAATCTTGTGATTTTTTTTTTGTAAAACTGGACGATTGATAACCACTTTTACTAAAATACCCTATTCACGTTGTGCTAAAGTTGCATTAATCTCGCTCGAGAGATATTGCTAATCAAACTCGAAAAAACGAGCCGTGGAATGTGTCACTGTCACTTGTTTCGCTAGACTTGAAAAATTACCACTCATCATCAATTACGTACCTAATTTGAATGAATTCATTAGCCTCGTTGAAAACCATTGAATGGCATGGCTTTGACTATTGTTGTTCAACTTGTTGAGGTGAGTGAGTCAAAAGTTTACGCTGGCAACTGAAAATATTAAAGTTAACTGGTACACTACTGGTTTGTAAATATTTTCATGATCCGAAACTTATTCGTATTTTTCTCCTTCATGACATTGACGACTTTGGCACAAGCATGGCCGTTTCTCAACTTCCGAAAACTTTTATAATGTGTAGCAAGACCAATCATAAAGTCACAAACGACAAGTGAAAACTGTTCATTCGATTTTGTAACCAAGGCCTTTTTATCATTGGAGAAGAAACAGTCTAGTTCATTGATATTGTAAATGGTAGAGGTATCAGTACGATTCCATTTTGAATAAACCAAACAAAATTGATAATAACCTGGAACTTCCCTAACTTACAGTTAGGCTAAGGCCTGGATGTTCTCTTCTGTACATAAAATTTGGTCAAACAATAATGTGTGTGAGTCGATCAAAGTTTTTATTAATTAGTCAAATTCTTTTTCTTTTTCAAGTTCAGCTAATACAGAATACAGGAAAATATTCAGCTAAGCTTCCTTTTTACCGAATGCGAATTGCCGGGTCTTTCGTTTAACACCTGCCATAAGATTTTGTACAGTCTTTGTCCACTTTATTCGCCGTAGAACGCCAGTTTGCCCTGAACTGTTTCTTGCTCACAACAGCTTTTTGAGTCTTCTTAAGGTTCCGTTTGACGATGGCCCAATATTGTTCGATTGAGTGGAGCTCTGGCGTGTTGGGAGGGTTCTTGTCCTTGGGCACCACTTGAACGTTGTTGGCAGCATACCACTCCATGGCCTTTTTTCCGTAATGGCAAGATGCCAAATCCGGCCAAAATAGAACGGAACAATTGTGTCGCTTCAGGAAAGGCAGTAGACGTTTCTGTAGGCACTCGCTCAGATAAATTTCCTGGTTGACGGTTCCGGTCGCAATGTAATTTAAACGTTGCTCTTCAAGCCACAGGTACAGATGGCCTGCCACATTATATATTTCTTCGCGAACTTTGACAGTTTAATGTGCTTGAAAATATCTACCACCTTTCCCCGTCCGGTTGCCGTATAAAATTCCTGTCCAGGAAGTCTGTTTAAAGTGAGCCTTGACGTAAGTTTCATCGTCCTGTACCACGCAATCAAACTACGTCAGTATCGTCGTGTACAACTTTGGCGATCGTGCTTTGGCCGACGTGTTTTGTTTATCGTCGCGATTTGGAGTCACCACTTTCTTGTAAGTCGACAGTCCAGCTCGTTTTTTAGCTCTATCCACGGTTGAAGGCGCCACTCTCAAGTCCCAGCTTTTTTGCGACATTTCGGACGGAGAGGTTGGGGTTCCACTCGAAACAGCCGGCTACTCTTTTTGTCGTCGCTGTGGCCTCCGGCTTTCGATTTTCCCTCGATCCAGCTTTCCTGGCTGTCGAAAAACGTTCACCGAAAACTTTTAATACGTTGGTAACAGTTGAAACAGTTGATTTAGCCACATTCAACAATTTCGCCAACTTGGCGTGAGAGTAGTTTGGATTTACTGAGCAGGCCACTCAAGGTGATCGAAATCACTTGCGTGATCCTCATACCACTCCTGGTGGGCCTCCGCGGGGGGGAGGGGGCCGTGGCCACCTGGAAGACGCCGTTCCCCTCTGGGGAAAATGGCCCGCCCCTTGGGAACCCCCCTGTGTAAATTTAAAAAAAAAAACCTTTTTTTGGTTCAAATTTTACCCCCAGTTGAAAAACCCCGCCCATCCAAAAATTCCCCTGGGGGGGCCTTTTTTTTCCTTTTCCAGGAAAGGCCCCAACCCCCCCCCCCATGCTTCACAGTGGGAAGCAGGCAATCTTTGTCGTACTCCTCTCCAGGAGAACGCCACACGTACACCCGCCCGGTTGTTGGGAAGAGCGTGAAAGAGGATTCATCTGAATAGACTACATTCCTCCACTGGGCTTCTGTCCAAGCGGCATAGAGCTTACACCAGCACTTCCTCTTCACTGCATTCGCTGGCTTTATAAGCGGCTTGGCAATTGCTGCCCACCCACGCAGGTTCATCCTGTGCAGCTCCCTCCGGACAGTCCTTGTTGATACAGGTTCTTCAATTGAGTCGTTCAAGGCTGCTGTTGCTTTTCCGGCCTCATACTCCGCCATGATTCGACAAACGGTGGTTTTCGAAACGCCGACTATTTTGCACGTTTCGGCAATCGAAGCTCCTGCCTCTCGCGCACCAACGATCCGGCCACGTTGAAACTCGGTAAGAATCGTAGCCATCGTGAACTGTGTTATCTCGAAAACTCGCGTAAAAAATGAGCAAAAAAATTGACAGTTCAGGTAGCTTGTTTACATGTTTTGTTATTTCGAAAACTCGCGTAAAATATGAGCAAAAAAATACGTGTAAAAAGGATTTGGTGTAGAACATTGCATCATGAGGTCATTTGACAGTTCAGGTAGCTTGTTTACATGTTTTGTTATTTCGAAAACTCGCGTAAAAAATGAGCAAAAAAATACGTGTAAAAAGGATTTGGTGTAGAACATTGCATCATGACATCATTTGACAGTTCAGGTAGCTTGTTTACATGTTTTGGAGTCAAATCTTAATTGGCACCTACTACAGGTTCCCCCGGGGTCGTTCCAGTGGTCCAGGGAATGGCCAATGTAGCCAATAGCCTTCTCAAGTGTATAGCAATATGTCAAAAGGGCATATAAGCTTTTGTAAACAAACTTTTTACTCAGCCTTTTTTCTCGCCGGTGGTTCCGGGAGGGGCCAATGTAGCCAATGTCCTTCTCAAGTGTATAAAAATCATATTTATGAAAAATCATGAAGATAGAGCTGCTGCACGGCATGCTTTCGAGTAAAATCGTAATTGGCCCCTACTACAGGTTCCCCCGGGGTCGTTCCTGTGGTTCCGGGAGGGGCCAATATTGCCAAAGATCCACTTTTCGTTTATAATAAGCTTTGTGGTAAAAAACAAGAAAAAAAACAAGAAAAAAAGTTGTGACATAGCATGTTTTGAGTAAAATAAAGAACTGACCGCATCCAGGACCCTTCATCAGAACCTGTTTCACGGAAATGGCCATATCTCGGTCAATTTAAGGCCGATTCCTGTGATCGACCTTTCATTCGCTTGGGAAATGTTTACTGTTTTTTACTGAGAAAAAAAGTTTGACAACGTCATCTTGTACGAAAATTCATCGCAAAGTCAACATGTAAAATAGCCCCTCCGGAAACCCAGAAAAACTCCGGTATCCGGTGACCATGGCCAATTTTGTTACCAAGATATAAAATAACATTGAATTCCCCGTCGAATGCTTCATGGACAATTGAAATTGGATAATATTTCATGAAGTTAGAGCACTGCAAAGTTGATCAAAAATTTGCCTGTCCCGATCATTTTGTCTATCCCCTGTATGACTGCTCGCCAGTGCACCCTCCAGGGTGCTTGCTGCCGCCAACTGCGATCCTACAGCAGATCTTGCTCTGCGCAGCTCCACGATTGCCGAAAAACTAAAACAAAATGCGTAGGTGTACCCCTTATATAACATTCATGGCTGCCTAGGAGACGTTGCTTACTTAAATATGAAGTCTGTGCTAGAAAAGTACTGTGTATTTGGTAAATTTACTCTGAAAAATCGAAATTATAAGACATCACCTTGTATTTAAGTTATTTTCAATAGCTTAATGTTTGAAAATCAATCAATTTCAATATTAAAACTAAACTAAATATTGAATTAAAAATGCGTAGAAATATTCCAGATTGATTGTTGCAAGGATTTTGAAAATCGGTCATGAAATGAATTAGTTACTCACGTTCAAACCTAAGCATATTTCGTGCCGCTCCAAATGTTCGTACTGGCAAATGGTTTCCTTTTGTTGGAAAAAAAAAAGTGGGGCCCGGGTAAAAAGGGAAATTTTGTTTTGGTTTTGGGGAATTTTTTTTTTTTTTTTTTTATTTTTTTTTCCAACAAATATTTTTTTATATTTTTTTTGGGGTTGGGCTCTCCTCTTTTGTCCGTTTGGGGGGGTGGGGAAGCGGACTCTCGTGCGGGGGGGGGGGCTGTGGGGGGGGATATTTTCGCGTTAAATATCTCTTTTTATTTTTTTTTTTTCTGGTGTGGGGCGGCCGGGCTCTGCTGGCTAGGAAAAAAAATTTTTTATTTATTTATTTGACAACATCTTCGACACAAAAGTCACACAGACTGGTTAAACGACACTCTTAATTCTAAATTTAAAAACTACTTTGCTAACATTAAAATCGAAACAGTCACACACTTCATTGAAACGTCTACAACATAAATCCAGTGGAGTGTTAAGGCCGTAATTTGTTCGATGGCTGGGGATCCACAGCAGTTGCCGACTTCGGAGCTGACGAGTAGGTACATAAAACCTCATATTTTCGAGAAGGCTGCTACAGTCAATGTTGCACTTAAGCACGTCGAAAACCTTTGCAGCATCACTCCACGACTCACCAGCGGTTGTAAATCGAGGAGTGCGCATCGATGTTCGTATGGCGGTAGGTTCACTGGGTCGTTCCATGGCAGGCCACGTAGAGCATACCTTATGTAGCGCTTCTGGACTCTCTCAATACGAGCTATATGGACGGCATGATACGGAGCCCAAACCTGCACTCCATATTCAAGTACACTGTGAACTAAAGCACAGAACAGGGCCTTCAGTGCATGCACGTCATTGAAATGGGCTGTGTTCCGGCGTAGGAAACCTAGCATCGCATTGGCTTTCGCAGTTGTCACTGAGATGTGTTCGTTAAAGCGAAGTTTACTATCAAGTATGACGCCAAGATCCTTGATCGATGTGACTCTTTCTAATGGCAAGTTGTTCAGCCCGTAGTCAAAAGATACAGTAGTCCGACATCGAGTGAACGTCATAACTTTACATTTCGCCACATTCATTTGCATTCTGTTCATTTCGCACCAAGTTGAAACACGTTCAATATCAGCTTGCAGTGCACCGCAATCCACAAGCGACTTAATCACACGAAACAGTTTTAAGTCATCTGCATAGAGCAGTTTCCCAGACTTGAGGCTATCGCACATATCATTTATAAAGAGGACGAATATCAGAGGACCAAGATGACTGCCCTGCGGGACGCCGGAAGGAATATCAAATACATTCGACCTAGCATCGTGCACTTTGACAAAAGCTTTGCGCGCAGACAGATATGATTTCAGCCACTGAATGATCCAAAAAGGTAGTCCCAGGCGGTTCAATTTTTCAATTGCCAATACGTGAGGTACCTTGTCAAACGCTTTTGAGAAGTCAACGTAGATTACGTCAACCTGACACCGCTTTTCCAGCTCATTGATCATTCTGTGGGTGTAAGCTATGAGGTTCGACGTGGTTGACCGCTTTTTTACGAAACCATGTTGATGCTCGAATATCACAGGTTGCAAGGCAGGATACAGCACGTTGTGCAATAGACTCTCAAAAACTTTCGCTAGGCAGTTCAAAATAGATATCGGTCGATAATTCTCCACGCAATGTGTGTTTCCAGCCTTGTGGTTTGGAATTATTGATGCCAGTTTCTAAGCATCCGGAAATACTCCTTCGTTCAAGGATCGGTTGAAAATCGCTGCGACGGGAACAGACAGCGACTGAGCACATTCTTTGACAAAGACGGGCGGAATGAGATCGGGACCAGGACCTTTAGATGAATGAAGGGGAGAGTTTTTGAATGTTAGGGAGGGGGGGGGAGGGGAGGGTATTAGAGGGAGATTTCAAGGATTGGGGATGGGGGGGGGGGGGGAGAGGGGGGGTGCAAGAGGGGGAGAAGAAGGATTAGAGAATCGAAGGCGAGATTTGAATATGAGAAAGGGGGGGGTTGGGGGAGATGGTTACATTCCATTCTCCCACAGGTATCGCAAAAATCATGGTTCAGAGGGTTGGATATTAGCCGGGATTTTATCAAGGTAATGTGTCGTCTAATGTCCAATTACTACTCGTTAGGCTCTCATTTCTATCGAATAGGGTTCACAGACACCAATCAATGCGGATGTGGTGCAGATTATCAGGACATCAACCATGTTGTCTGGTATTGCCGCGATTTCAAAATTGCCAGATCTGATCTTTGCGCATCTATACGGGACCTAGGGAAACCAGAGAAGGAAGATATCAGAGATGTGCTGGGTAAGCTGGACTTGGACTATATGGAGCACAAGTTTTTGAAACAAATAGATGTATTCGTTTGATCCCCTCTTAGCTGTCGTTTTAACATGTCCACCTCGTCCCCTCCGCCGTAATACCATAGACTAACTCTAAGACCAGTAGGTCCCGAACAAATACGATATTTTGGCGAGACACGCCCCCTCCCCAAGCCACAAGAAAATGAAAAGAGAATGGAGTAATACCTCTTCGATTATATCGTTACAGCTTAACGCAATGCCACATCTACGCCTGACCAACAGCAACAATACCGCATCGAGAATCTGATGTTGACAGCCAACGTTAAGATCCCTACTTCCCCATTTCTATCCGAACCATTGTAAGCCCTAACCTAGACCTAGCCGCGAGTTTTCCGGCTTTCCAAAACTAACATAGTTACTAAGTTATTATCACTGTAAAAATGACAGAGAACCCGACTTCGTTATGCCTATGGCAACTGAGCCTCATAAATAAACAATTAAGTAAAACAAAAAAAATGCCTTTGAGGCTTTCTCAAGAAATCGTTGCACCATTTGCGTGGCGCATTTTGTGCCGGCTTTTCAACTTTTGGGTGTAGATAAACGAATTGGTCTATCACTTCGATTTAATCACCGTCGATCCAAAATCTGATCTTGGCAGATCGTCCACAGTATGCTCCTCTCCAAACTTTTTGATGATTTTGTGCTCACCAGTCTTCGATTTTTCCACAATTTCAGCAATATGTCTAAAAGACAGCCCTTCGTAGTACTTTTGAATAATCAAAACTCTAGTGTCGCTATCAATCCGCTCTATTTTGCTAAACTCATGTCGTTTTCGGTTTTAAACCTGGGTCAGGTCTGACTCTGACTCGCAATTACCGAAAGAAAACGGATCCAGAGTCGAGTCAGTATGATGGTATTAGTGCAAAACATAAACATAAACAAACATAAACATTTTATTTTGACAGTTCATGTTTGTGTGTGTTGGTGAACCCAGGTTGGACCTCGAAAAAACTTGAGAGCGAACCTCACCGATGTTGGGTCGGATTCAGAGCGGATCCAGGTCTGACCCGATTGAATAAAAAAACGTTTTGACAGCTGTTAGGGCAGACCTAGGGTAAACCCAGTTCCGCACTGGCAATAACCGAAAACGACATCAAACTGTTTTGATTCAGATAAAAAATGACAGTCGTCTGTCAGTGTATTGCATTACACGATGAAGCGAATGCCATCAAAATTTAGTAAAGCTTTTGATTTTATCGCATTACAAAAGTGTCCTCTTCATAAAGTGAACAGTCCTTAGGATCCAAAATCTGAGTGAGGATTAAACTCTACGCTGCGCTATACAATAAATCTGAGCTTTGTTTTCGATATAGGACGACATATTGTCGTAAAAACCACATTTTGATAGAATCATCCTCTAATTTTAACTGAGGAAACTTGGCAGTCACTATATAAAGAAGGAAAAATCTTTAAAAATGATATTTTTATTCGTTATAGTAGTTCTCAACCAAATTTTGTGATCAACTTAGATAACCATTGCGCTGGTTGTGCTAGCTTTTATAGATCATAAAATTCCATTACATAGGTGAAAAGTTTGTATGTATTGATTTTCTATATAATAATGTCAAACATTAAGAATTTCGGTGAAATGACCCATTCGGGGCTGTAGCATTCAGGTTAATGCCCTTTCGAAGTAGCGGCATTTGGGTAGTGTCGCCATTTGGAATAATGGCGTTCGGGGTAATTGTTTTAGTGGGTGGAGTCGTATTAGCAACGTGCTCTAAATACTAATTTTCCCACTGGCGGGCGTGCTGTAATCAATTCTCAACAGTCAATTACCATACAGGGTGCGGCAGAAAATAATGCGAAAATTTGTTCTATTTCTTTCAAATCCCATTTTCAACTAATTCAAGCAATAATATAAACATTTTCGAGTGCAGTTATCTTTATAAAGTCCTTTTAAACAAATTTATTCAATGTGTCCTCCATTTTTATTAATAACATCCTCGAGCCGACGCCGGAAACCAGAGCATGCCTTTCGGGCGTAGTCCTCCGACATTGACTGCTATGTGCGTGTTATGGTTGACTTCAGGGGTTTCACACTAGGGTCTGATGTTTTGCAGGCTCGTGCTCCAACATATGCCCAAATCGAATAATCCAACGGATTAAGATCTGGACTGCTAGGGGGCCACAAATCCTTCGGCCAAAACTTCATGTTATCGTTCAACCATTGTTGAGTTCGATTGGACGTGTGGCATGGTGCTTCATCCTGCTGTAGGACAACGTTTTGGTTCTCGGAGAAGTTGGCCTTCATCCAGGGAAGCACTTGGTCCTTTAAAATACCGATATACACTTCGGTATTGATTTTAACTCCAGCATCAATGAAAACAGGCGGTATTTTAAAACCGTTGGACGCCAGCAAGCCAAAAATCATGACACCAGCCGGATGTTTGGTTTGAAATTTGAATTTCACTTTTTCCAGAACGTTCTTCATTTTCTGCGGTGAAATGAACCGGTCCGTGCGGCTGTTGGCCACAGCATCGATGCTGAAAAGCTTTTCGTCGGAGAACAGGATTATCATTTTTTCCTTCTTCAACAAGGAAAGCAATCTCTTGGAACGAGTCACTCGTAGTTCCTTGACACGGTCCGTAATCAAGTGGCGTTTCACTCTGGCTCTGGAAGATGCATGCAGGTCTTCTTTGATGATTCTCCGCATGGATTTCTCCGAAATATTGGCTTCCTTTGCAAGTTTTCTTATGGAACGCACCGGGTTGCGAGCAATTTTTGCACGGACCGATTTGATCACGTTCGGCGTGCGTGCTGGCGCGGACGTCCGCTTCTCGGCTTCCGCTGCATATGACCATCCTGCAGGGACTTTTTTATGCGGTAAACTGTTGCCAAATGGCACCCTACCACCTTGGCAATCTCTTTCGGCTTCTTCTGGGCGAGCAACAAACTGGTGATCACTTCTTTCGCGAACATTTTGACGAATTTGCAATAAAACAAATAGAATGTTTGGATGCAGCACTTGAAAGTAAATATAAACAAATACACTTTCGACAGAAATTAGTCACTAGCTACACGAATTAACTCAATACTCAAGTTTGAACATTTTCGCATTTCTTTCTGCCGCACCCTGTACTATCAAAATAATGTTCCAAAAACAATAAATTAGCACCGATTAGAACACACTTGTTCATCTATACATACTTGAAAGAACTCTGGGCATTACTGAGCCTACAAAATAGTTTTTCATGGTCAGGATTTGTGAATCATAGTTCTTTCATATTGATGACTATGGCTTTTGTCAGAATCCCTTATCATTACTCATGACATAGGCAATGTTTTCGAATCAACAACATGGATTTGAATCTGATAAATATTGGTGAAATGTTGGCTAGTGAATCCAAACAAGAGTGGTCCTGTGAATTTTTTTCCTAGTTAAGCTGTTCAATTTATGTAACAAAAGTCGAGCATGTCCTCCATTTCGAGGATGCAGAAAAAAAAACAATATTAGTGCCAGTAAAATTGTTCACAGCTTTACCTTCTGCCAACTGTTTGGCTGAAATATGCACGGATACATTAATGCTCACACGTTTTAAGCTTTTTGCAGCATTTGAACAAAAAGTCGCAACATTGTTCCCCTTTTTTATGCACAGCATCCCATTCAGCATAGGTTCCTAGATTTTTATTTTTTTATTTTTCGTATAAACATATCCGAGAGTATTTACAGGACACTCCATAAGCAAGCCATGCTGAAAAATTAAACGAGCGGTGTATGTTTCACTGTAGGTACTATACCGTTCTGGAGCCGACCGCTTTGATCATATCGCCATCGGCTAAGCAAAAACCAAACAAACATCACTGGCTCTGAGCTCAACTCTGTTGGCCTGGATATGGTGTGACTTTGTTGCCTGCACAGTCTGTTGGTTGTATCAACGCGATGTAGTTTTTCGATCTCGAGTGCTGCATTCATCATCATCACTATCATTATCGACGGTAGATGTTGAATCTGTTAGGATTTCACTCGATTTTTTTTTTATCAAATCAATAGTAATTCTGCAATAGTTGTTTTAGTTAGTGCATCACCGGACTACCGGAAGGTAGTTTTTCATCACTGTAAAATTTAAAACAATTTAAATGTGTTTGATCTTTATGTTCCACAATAAATAAGGTCTGGTATAAATTCGATTTGATGTACTTATGCTCCTGTCTTCTCCACTCAAGTCGGTTTACCTGAAGCCAAAACAAGTTATTTGTTTGAATTATCTTGCGCTGTCAGCTAAGCGATTACAGCTTGACAGCTCTGTGGTTGTAAAACCTAACCAAACAAATCTATTCCGATTATGAGTGTCCTCTCATCCCTTAAGTATGCCATCAACCATACCGAACGAACCGCACTCCTAATTGCTGCCATAATACTTGGCAATAATCATCAGCTGGTGGCGGATTTGTCCAGTTAACAACAGTCTACTTACGCTAGCTCACGTCCTCTGAGCGCACCTCGAGCAAAAAGTCATACAGAGGTAAAGGTATGATAAATAAGTGTTTGTTTGAAGTGTCGCCGTTGAAATGCGAAACCCCTACTCTAATGGCACTTTGGTCATCTCGGTCGAGTGGTCGAGAGGCATCATCAGTGCCAGAAACGATTAAGTGATTTACTGCTTGGTTGCTTCCCGATGGTCACACATCGATTTGAAGTCTTTTGATGATGGTTTTCAAATTACGGAGTTGAAACGTGTGGTTTTCATGATACAAACTTAGAAATTTTGAAGTAAAATTAGGTCTCTAGATGCAGCCAACCGAACTACTACAAAATATTTAAATTTACGTTCTCCTTCAAGTTTAAATGAACCACAAACACTGAACACTTAATTTTACATGCCATGACGTAAATTTTAGTCACAACTCTTATAAACGTCAAATCAAATACACTCAAAATCAAGTTTACTCTAAATTTAATTTATAATAATTTTAATCTTGGTAGTAATGGTATTAGAATATTATTATTATGTCTATTTTAGGAGATGTATTTTCCCTAGTACTGCATACTTTATTTATTAGATTCAAAAGCATGCGTGATTATATAATGTTAGATTTGAAAATAAGAAGAAACAAAAATTACCCAAATATAAAATGTTTAAAAGTTATAATAAAATAATTCTTCAGTCACTACTGTGTCTATAATTATCATCAGAGGAAAAGATACATAGCTATAAAGTGGCGTGTGCTGTAAATTCTACTGACAGTAGGTGGACAAATATACCAATGATTCGTGCTTGTATTTTTCAGCACACGGTCGTGTACCTTTTAGAGTTTTAACCCCTAAAAATAAATTTACATGACTTATTTTTCAGCTCTTATTCGCATCATATTGTTTTCACTTGTTACAATCATTATTTTTCAATTGTATCTATTTGCACATAAAATTCAGTCATTTATAGAATCATATGACATGAAATTTAAATCTTTTATCAATTAACGGGTGGCCACCAAATAATGGGAATCGAAAGAATGGCTCGGGAATAAACAACAAAGACAAAGTACAGTTCAATCTGATTTATTTTATATAAAGAGTTGACTTTAGTCTTCAAACTTAGCTTTAAGAATATAAGCATATGGTCCATGGTCCACCGTGCGGCGCAGCGTAGTCCTGATGGCAGCAAATGACCGCTGGATGGCTGCTAGATTAATTTTCCGGATGCTGCTTCTAATCTTGTTGATGAGCTGCTTCGTATCCTTGGCTTTCAATAGATCAAAAAAATCTTCGACAGGATGACACTGCGGCAGATTAGCTAGATTCTGGACATTTGGCACAAATGGTATATTTTGGCCCTCCAGGAATGTTGTCGTCTTCTTAGCGTAGTGTGATGATGCTTTGTCCGCCCAAAACATGGTCTCCCCCCGGGGGTGGTGTCGAGCGGGGGTTTAAAAAAAAATGAGAATTTTTTCAGTCAGATGGTAAAAACAAAAAAAAAAAAAATTTTCGACGAATTCAGTATTTTTTATTAAAAACATAATGTTAATTCTTCAAAAAAACGTCAATGAATATTGGAGAAGGGGCCCTGGTCAGCCGTACGACGCAACTTAGTCGCGATGCTCTCACAAGAGCGCTGGACGGCACTGGCGTCCATCTTCTGGATACAATTCCGGATTCTCGTGGTCAACTGCTTCGTATCCTTGGCCCGCCAATTATTTTTGTACACTAGGGCACTGAGGGAGCCGAAAAAATCCTCAATGGGATGGCACTGGGGCAAGTTGGTCGGGTTCCTTTCTTTCAGCACGTACGGTATCTTTTTCTGCTCAAGATACTCCAGCGTCTTCTTTGCGGTATGGGAAGACGCCTTGTCCGGCCAGAAGACGTACTTCCCATCCGCATGATGCTCCTTTAAGAACGGCAGAAGAATTTTCTCAAGACACTCCTCCTGGTACACTTGTTGATTGATGGCCAGACCGCTCGGCTTGAACTACGGCTTTGAAATCCCTCTGTCCAATATGGCGATGTACAGCATAACTTTTTTTTTTTTCAAATTTATGCTTAAACTTATATTTTACTTCGGGGGGTGTGGCTGACTTGTCGCTGGAATAGTAGCTGTCATTTCCTGGAATGTGGGTCTTCGAGAGCGGAAAGTAACTTTCGTCGTCAGTGTGCGTTGCTGTGGGTTGACTCTGGGGGTGGGTGATAAGGGATGGGTTTCGACAATTTTCTCTTGTTGTGATTTTCTTCTTTTTCGTCGGACGGCCGCTATCGGCCTTCCGCTTCACGCTCAAGGATGCCAGGATCCGGTAAACTGTACTCACGGGCACGTTTTCGTTTCGAAAGTGGTCTACCGTAAACTTTTTGACCATGCGTTTCCGGATGCTGCTTCTAATCCTGTTGATGAACTGCTTCGTATCCTTTGCTTTCCTATTACCCTTGTATACAGTGAATGTGGAGCTCAATAGATCAAAAACATATTCGACAGGATGACACTGCGGCAGATTAGCTAGATTCTGGAAATTTGGCACAAATGGTATATTTTGGCTCTCCAGGAATGTTAGCGTCTTCTTAGCGTAGTGTGATGATGCTTTGTCCGTCCAAAACACGTAGTCTTCATCCGAGTGATGTTTCTAACGGGTTTTCAATAAAAAATGAGGATTTTTTCAGTCAGATTCCCAAATTCCCTAATTAAAAAAAATAATGTTAATTCTTCAAAAAAACGTCAATGAATATTGGAGAAGGGGCGCTGGTCAGCCGTACGACGCAACTTAGTCGCCATGCTTTCACAAGAGCGCTGGACGGCACTGGCGTCCATCTTCTGGATACAATTCCGGATTCTCGTGGTCAACTGCTTCGTATCCTTGGCCCGCCAATTATTTTTGTACACTAGGGCACTGAGGGAGCCGAAAAAATCCTCAATAGGATGGCACTGGGGCAAGTTGGTCGGGTTCCTTTCTTTCAGCACGTACGGTATCTTTTTCTGCTCAAGATACTCCAGCGTCTTCTTTGCGTTATGGGAAGACGCCTTGTCCGGCCAGAAGACGTACTTCCCATCCGCATGATGCTCCTTTAAGAACGGCAGAAAAATTTTCTCAAGACACTCCTCCTGGTACACTTGTTGATTGATGGCCAGACCGCTCGGCTTGAACTACGGCTTTGAAATCCCTCTGTCCAATATGGCGATGTACGGCATAACTTTTTTTTTTTCAAATTTATGCTTAAACTTATATTTTACTTCGGGGGGTGTGGCTGACTTGTCGCTGGAATAGTAGCTGTCATTTCCTGGAATGTGGGTCTTCGAGAGCGGAAAGTAACTTTCGTCGTCCAGCACGAACGACGTCCCGCGGTAGTTCTTCGTCATCCACCGGCACTGTGATTTCACGGTCGCTATCTGCTCATCCATGTACTCGGGTTACCGAGTCTTCTTCCGGCAGATGATGTCCTCCATCTTGAGGGTTTGGTGAATCAAGGTATGGGAGCAGTGATATTTCGGCCGGCGTCACGCAAACATGTTCCGTCCTTGTTGTCGAACAGCTTTTTCAACGCTTCCTTCTTCTTAGTCATTATCTTCGTCGGACGGCCGCTATCGGCCTTCCGCTTCACGCTCAAGGATGCCAGGATCCGGTAAACTGTACTCACGGGCACGTTTTCGTTTCGAAAGTGGTCTACCGTAAACTTTTTGACCATGCGTTTCGTAAAACCGTACAACACGCTCGCGGAGTGCTTGCTGTTTCGACGCCATCTTCGATTAAACTGACAGCACCCGAGCGAAAAGAAATATGCCACCCATTTCTAGGGAGTCCTGAGAGAAATTCTCTTGGAGAGGAAAAAAATTTACGCTCTTTACTTTAATTACAGAAAGGTATTGAAATCATTCCATTTTTTATTGAACACCCGTTAGGATAAGAATTCTCTGCAAACACTCTGTTTTGTAGACGTAGACTCATTTAAAAAAATGCGGCCCCCCCCCCCTCTTGTGGTTTTTTTTCTTTTTTTTTTTTTGTGTTTTTGTGGGGGGGGTGTTTGTGGCCCCCCCCCCCCCCGTGGAAAAATTAGTGGGGTTTGTGAAAGTTCTTTTTGGGGATGTGTTTTGTAGAATTACTTTTTGTTTTAATTTGTGGTGGTTTTGTGTTTTGGGGGGGGGGGGGTTGGTGTGGTGGGGGGGAGTGGGGTGGGGTTGGGGGGGGGGAGAGGGGGGGGGGGGTGGGGGTTGGTGATTTGTTCGTTTATAAACTCGGAGGATCTGGTTTTCTTTCGACATACTATTCCCTTCCTTTTCAAATTCTTACCGATGTATGACTTCGAGCAATTGAACTTGCTGGCCGCTTTCCGCTGGCTCACCGAATCCTTGTTGTTAAACATAGTGCGCAGCGATCGGAGCGTCTTCTTATCCATAATCTTCGTTGGAGGGCCGTTACCTTTCTTACAAAATACTGCCATGGTTGTCAGAGTACGGTATATGACGGTTTTCGAAACATTTTCACGCTTAAAATTGTCCACCGTGTACTTTTTCCCAGGATCTTTGCTTGAAAGAATTGTACAGCGTGCGCCCGCAGTATTTACTGTTTACTGTTTGTAACATGTTGGAGTGAAAGTGTGTGTGTGTGAAAATTTTCTGAATATTGTAAGGATTAATTCACATAAGGTGATATTTCTCTGAAAGCATTATTGTTCTGATAGAAAAGTATTCAAGTCATTCCTGTTATTTGGTGGCCACCCGTTACAGCTCTTTTCATATTTGTGTTTGTTATTTTCCTTCACGGTTTAAAATTTACGTAGTTCTAAATTGTTTTTCTTTAATAGTGAATAGTATTACTTTCTTCCTTAGCTGGGCAGACTACAAAAACTTGCTACTCTCTCAATAACGGGTGCAAAGAGCAGCACACCGAGTATGGCCCTAAATGTTCTGCTTTATATGCTTCCATTGCATCAACTGCTTGTTCAATTAGAAGCTGACAGGAGCGCGTTAAGGGTTCAACGGACAAAGCAATTTCTAGAAGGTGATCTTAAAGGACATCTGAGTTTAAAAAAAAACTACAACTACAAGGTACAGCCCAATGCAGTTGTGCGCAAAGGTGACGTAGGACTACGCAGCAATTTAATTCCCATACACTTTTCAGTAACCGTCAGGGTCAGTCGGGAAGCTGCGCTTCCAATCCGCTCGAGAATGTCATTGGCGAAGCCGTTCATAATGCTTATCGCTTTGGAGGAAACATCAGTATCGGGTTAAAATACTTCAGCACCCGGTAGATGTGGTGCTATACGTTTTCTTTTTCCGAACTTTGCTACTGAAACTGTTTCCTTGCGAGATGGTGGAGCAAGAATGCACCATAAGAGCACATCCGGTTGATATGATCGACCACCTGGAGATCATTATCCTTATTGCGTTGTAGATGGTTGTGGTCTGTTTGGGATTTCAAAGTCTATTATTGCCGATAGACCTCTAGGTCGAAAAAGTGCTAATGGAACGTTAGACCAGCATTAGGAAATAAATATGTAAGAAAATTCTATTGTTAACTCTTTTTATATTTATTATTTATTATTATATATTATTTATTTATTCGCCAACAGATAAAAATGTTTATTCCGATGACAACTAGATAACACTAAATTAGCACAGGTTCGTGTTTGCCGTAGTTGATGCTTGAGTGCCGGTTTATAAAGAAAGATTGTCAACGGAGGTTTCGTCGTCGAGTGTTGATGTTCAAGAGACCAAGTAAAGTGGAACAGTCGATGTTTCCCTGAAGAAGGTCACCAGCAAAACACACTTTGGCCATCATACGCCTCCCTTCCAACAATTCCAGGCTGATAAGCTTACACCGACTTTCATAATTTGGCAATCTGCGAGGGTCTTGCCAATGAAGATGTCGCAAAGCAAAGCGTATAAACCTTCGCTGAACGGCTTCGATCCTCTGGACTGCATTTTGGTAGAAAGCGGACCAAACGACAGCACAGTACTCCTGAAAAGGACGAACCAAAGAGCAGTATAGTGCCTTCAGACAATAAACGTCTTTGAAGTTTTTTGCGAAGCGGAAGATGAATCCTAACTGCGATGAGGCTTTAGAAACAATATAGGCAATGTGGTTCTCGAATGACATTTTGGAGTCAAGCATTACTCCCAGATCCTTGACTGTTGTTTCACGTTTCAAGCATGTTTCTCGAAGGATGTAGTCGTGGAGATACATCGCACGTTTTCGGCCAAAGGAGATAGCCGAGCATTTGGATACATATAAGGAAATTTTGTTGATCCGGCACCTGTCGTTGAACACTTGTAGTTACTGCTGCAGAAAATCGGCGTATCCTGGACATTTTATGACGTAGTACAGCTTCAGGTCGTCCGCGTAGGATAATTTCAGGCATCAAAGAACCAAGTTCACGTCGTTCATATATAACAGGAAAACGAATGGACCAAGGTGGCTGCCTTGCGGAACGCCGGATGTTACTGAAAAGCTGGACGAGGCATAATCTGAAATCTTCACAGACATAGTTCTACCAGTCAGGTATAAGCGGAGCCAGTTCAACAATTGATCGTGAGCCCCCATTTTCTCGTATTTGGAAATTGCAATCTCGCGGATGACGAACGATGTAAATACGGTAAGGTTGGTCGCCGTCGAGCACTTGGGCATAAAACCGTGTTGTTCAGGAGAAATAGTATGTGAATAGTCATGGACCAGCCTTTGGAGAACAATTAGTTCGAATAGCTTGGATATAGCACTTAGTGTAGCAATCCCACGATAGTTGGTGACGGATCGTTTGCATCCCTTTTTGTGTATTGGGAGAATAGACGACTCTTTCCAGCATTCAGGAAACACCGGAAGTTAATGACAAATTGAAGACCGTAGCCAGGGGCACAACCAGTATGTTAAGGCAACGCTTCAGGACAATTGAAGGAATACCATCAGGACCGCATCCAGTTGAGTTTTACATCTGCTTCCCTGCTAAAATCACCATATCACTATGGATAGTGAGTGCAGAGCCAAATACAGACAAGCGGGGAACATTGCTAGTAGCCGCTTCGAGGCCCTCGGCATCCAGCATTTTGTCGCAGAAGACACTGCTGAACTGCGTACGGAACAAGTTGGCGATATCCACGACAGAGTCAGCTTCGTGAGTGCCGTCAGTTATGGTGGAGGGTAAACCGGTTTCCTTCCGTTGTTCATTCACGAACCGCCAAAAGCTCTTCGGTTTCGTTTTGAGATGACTCTGCAATTGAGACTGATGAGAGTTGTACAAGCTGTTGTTGAGGTGTTTGCAATCGTTATTGGCGCGTGCGTAGTTTGTCTTCGTAGAATAGGTGCGATATTTGCTGTGTTTCCTCAGAGCAGCCCTTTTAACTCGTTTCAAATGTTTGAGGTCGGAATTAGACAAAGCAGGATTGGGAGGCTTACGGTTGAGTTTCTTAGGCACGAATTGATCAACGGCGTACAGCAAAATACCGCACATAGTCGAAGCATCCCCGTTCGCAAGGGTCGTGTTCCAATTCACGCCGGCGAGAAAGTTGTTCATTTCCTCGAAGTCAGCATGGGTGAAGTCATAATAAACGTTTTCGATGTTGTCATGGAAGCTGTACTTAGGATTAAACTCCAGTGTCAGTAGCAGAGGGGAATGATTTCTGCAGCTTTAGATAGCATTTGGTGGCTCTTTATGATGATACGGCCTCGGTTGTATTTTCTACGATGGTTGAGAGGGCTACTATCTTTAACGCGTAGAAGATAGATATGGATCTGTTGGTTCGTTGGTTGTTCAACGCGTTTTGCAATTTACTCCGGGACGCGGCGTTTAAAGCAATGCCATGTTCAGTCGGGTAATGGAAATTTCAAACAGCACCAGAGCAAAATTCAAACAAACTCTTTAATTGACAAATTGATTTGGTCGACCTGAAAAGGACGGATTTAGTTGACGGGGGAGAAACATGGTTCGCGATTGAACTTGGGATTTCTTCTTGGTATTCTTGGCTCAGATCCTTGCCATTGCGGGTGGCAATCTGCAGATGACGTGGGATAATTCATGTCTCGTTGTTGTCACGGGCGGCATTTCCCGCCAACTCGTAGGCTTCAGCAGCCATGTTTCTCGCAGCGAGGTTGACGGGACCATCGGCAACAATAGCCAACTGCACCAACGCCTCTCTGGGCAACGACTGCTCGCCAGTGCACCCTCCAGGGTGCTTGCTGCCGCCAACTGCGATCCAACAGCAGATCCTACTCTGCACAGCTCCACGACTGCCGAAATCAAAATGCGAAGGTGTACCCCTTATGTAACATTCATGGCTGCCTAGGAGACATTTCGTACTTAAATATGAAGTCTGTGCTAGGAAAGTACTGTGTATTTGGTAAATTTACTCTGAAAAATTGACATTATAAGACATCACCTTGTATTTACGTTATTTTCAATAGCTTTATGTTAAAAATCAATCAATTTCAATACTAAACATTGATGTGTAGAAATATTCCAGATAGATTGGTGCAAAGATTTTGGAAATCGGGCATGAAATGAATTAGTTATTAATGTTCAAAACCTAAGCATATTTCGTCACGCTCCAAATTCTCGTTTTCGCAACGTGTACCTCTGTATGAAAAACAAAGACGTAGTCCTAGGTCAAAAAAATCACTTCATCATTGAGGGTAGCCCTATCCGAAGATGGGCAATGCGCATCAATTAATTCCAAGTCTCGAGTTCGATCCGGAGGAATGTACACCGCACAGTGAAATAGTTGTCGGCCTCCAAACTGAACTGCTACCTAAACTTGTTCCGCGGTGATCAGAGAATCGTGTTCAACTACACTTGCTTTCAGCCTGGAACTAACTGCAACGAGAACGCCACCGCCGGTCGATTTCCTACTATTGTTACAGGTAACATAACTTGTAACCATCTGAGAATCCAACTCAGTCAAGACTATAATGTCATAGCAATCATCCATAATTGCTAACCGATAATCATCCACCAACATTCTGGTAGTAGATGACAATTATACGAATCACACAGTGGAAGCACTGGGAAAGAAAATACCATCAGGGCGGAAAGTGTCCGTTAGTTGACAATACTTGCCATTGCTCGGAGTCCGGAACACCCCGTCTCCCAACTTAACAGCAGGGCCGGGACGGTTGCTGGTCGCTGGCAGGAAGGGCTCGACTGCGATGAGCAGAATAGGGGCTACACCCTTTATATAAAAGCACTGATGCCAGGCGTGATACTAGTGGGGTTTGTCGTAAATATAATAACTCATATATAGATAATCTAAGTCAGTGGTTCCCAACCTTTTTGGGCTCGCGACCCCCTTGGAAAACTAATGTGATTTGGGACACTAGATTTGAAATTCGGGGCTGTGTTTGAGACAACGCCAATCTCATGTCATCTTCAACGTTCAGTCTGTTTCTTGTCTTCGTTTAGATTTGAAGTAGAGTTGAAAATCCGCTTTCAGAAAGGTATGTTGACACGAATGGGATTAGGGTCTTCAATGCGTCCATGGAAACTTTGGGGTACGAGCCATACACAGCACACCAGAACTGGCTCAGTTCCTTTTCATGAAACAAATCGCGAGACGAAGAATCGTCTTTCATGTCCAAGTATTCATCCTGTATCTCATCTGGAAGGCTAGCCACATCCAATGAAGATGAAAACGGGTTGCGTACTAAAGCAGCTACTTCTTGCTTTAACTCAGGGAAATACTTCTCAAATTGCTGCTCCAGTGAATCCAAATGTGCAATAATTTCTGCTTGGAGAGCCGAAGTCAGCTCGCTTGCTCCTTTATCGGTCATATTGCACAGACGATCAAACATGGCAACATTTCCCATCTTAACTTTTCGGCGCCAATTTTTTTAGTTTTTCCGCGGATGCATGAAGATGATCTTGGAAGTGAACAAGATTGAATTTTTTGCCCTGAAGTTTCAAATTCAGCAAATTCAGATGCGCAAAAACATCAGCTTAGTAACCGGACGCTTCTGAAAGTCTTCTTTATTAAAATGTGCAAGGAAATCATTTTTCCCTTGAGCTTTCAAAAACGTTTGGATCTCATCCTTCAACTCGAAAACACGGTTGAGTACATTACCCTTCGACAACCAGCGTACGGAAGTGTAGAAAAGAAGAACCTCATGATCTGAGTTCATTTTCCTGCAGAATTCCTTGAATAAACGTGTATTCAGGGCTCGAGACTTAACATAGTTAACAATCTTTATGACCAATTCCAGTACTTTCAATAACCCTTCCGGCAACGGCTTGCTGGCAAGAGCATATCGATGGATCATGCGATGGACACCTGCGGCATGTTGGGCAAGCTCCTTGACCTTCTTCTGAAATCCAGATTTCTTGCCAAGCATTGCAGGAGCTCCATCGGTGCAAACCCCACAAAGTTTTTTCCACTGGAAGTCACCAGTTTCAAAAAACGCCTTGATTTTAGCCATAATAGCATCACTTTTGGTAGTAGTTTCCAAGTCACAACAGAAAAGGAACTCCTCCTTTAAATCGCCAGCAGAGCATACGTACTTCACAAACACCAACAGCTGCGCACAGGAACTGACGTCCGTGGATTCATCGAGTTGAATTGCGAATAAAGGAGATTGTTTTATTTCTTCCAGAACTTGCTCTTTCACGTCTTCGGACATATGGGCAATTCGGCTTTGCACAGTGTTGTTTGATAATGACACGTGCCGCATTTTCTTTTCACTTGCTTCCTCAAGAACCAAATTCACAATTTTCAGCATGCTAGGTTTGATCAGAGTTTCTCCAATCGTATGAGGTTTTTTGTTTTTGGCCTTTCCTGTCGCGTTCCACACCTACTCCTGCTCTATTGTTGTTTTTCGTGGTGAATGCTGCCTGTGCCAGTGGCATCGAATCTCTGCCGTTTCAAGCCAGCTTCATGACGCCGAAAAAAGTCCACATCCTAAGTACTATGCTCGGCATGCTTGGTATCCAAATGCCGTTTCAATTTTGATGGCTTCATTGATTCAACACTCAACACAACGCCACAAAGCACGCACTGTGGCTTATCGACGCCATTAACGATTATAGTTGTGAAACCGAATTTCATATAATCCTCGGAATACTTGCGTTTCTTTTCCATGGTGAGGCCGTCTATAAAGTACAACATAATCTTGTTCTTTTCTGTAACTATTTTAAATTTATTGAATACTTTACCTATTCAAGTTGACAATATTTAGTTTGCAGCGGTAAACCAAAATCTCAGCAAAATTTTAAATGTGGAAGCAACAAATTGGTCGGTTGATTGATTCGGGACTCGACGAGTGAATGGCCAGTTCAGTTGTAAAAGAAGACAAAACAAATGAGCCAACTACTACTGCGCATTCATTGAGTTTTTCTTCACGTTTAACGACGCACCAGGACGCACACTAATACATCAACTCACATCTCAGTAAGAAGGAAAGAAAGAAGGAAAGAAAGAAGGAAAGTAAAAAATGATTCCATTCAATCGCGTGTGCTAGCAAGAAAAAGACAATGGAAGAAGCAACTGTCCTTCGTTGCCTTCCGTTCACCACTACTCTGCTCTACTCGAACGAATTATAAGACGCACCAAGACCAAAATATACTCGTTTATTCCTTAAATTCATGCACTTTATAAGTAGGTTGCATTTTATTTTGTGGATCAGTTATTTTTTTTATTCTGTATGCATAAAAAATGTCACGTACTCGTAGAACAAACCAATCGTCAGAGCCAAAATCGGGAAGAGGAGGGGAGTGAATTGATTCAATCAATTTTCCCCACTCTGATAGACAAGGCGGAAAAGTTCGCCCACACTCAGCAGCTGGTAAACGGAAAACTAATTGTCTATTCATGAAGTTGGTCTAGCTCAGAGTCAGTTTACCAAGCAGAAGTACCACTAGCGGTCTGTATCAAATTGAGCAGTATGGTTTATTGTATAGCTGTCGTTTTCACCGGCCGGCGTCGTCGTCGTCGTCGTCGTCATCATAGAAATTGTGAAACGATGTGGATATCTGAGTTTCATTGATTTAGTTTGCTTTGCTTAACGAGAAGTAAAACTACTTACTACCATTGATTATCGCATGTAGATTTTTCGATTCCATTGAAATTGATTCGGATTAAAGGGTCCTTCATACTTGAGATTGCTTTAATTGGAATTCATTTGGTGTTAAATTGATTTTGAGCTTGAACTTTTTTCGTATCTTTTGACGACATTCGCACAGCCGAGCATTTGAACTTTTGGTGACCTCTTTAACAATTTTTTTGAAGACAAGTTGACATTCCTGGTGAGGATATTTTCATAAAATACCTGGCATCCCTGCTGACATTTAAAAAAATAGTTCGTTCACAACAGTACTTCAGCAGCAACGTTAAATTGATGAGATTTTAGCAAACAATTTTCAATCGAGATCTGCATAGTCTCATAGTGTGCGCAATTTTCCGGCGCTGAAAATTTAGCATTTTCCCGATTAATTAGAACACCCCATTTCAAAGTCGACTTACCATCGGCTGGCTGGCAAAATCCAATTCAAAATTTAATCACCATGCAACGAGCAAACTATGACGAAAAAGTTTTCGGTTTAATTAAATAATGCTGCGGTTAAACTTTGCACCCACTCTAAGGATCAGTTTCTGGTTCGTTTAGTTCATATTATTATTTAACGTGGAACCGACTTTTCAATTGAAGTGTTTGCTTTCCACAGAAGAGGTTAATTGTTCAGGGCCAGCAGCAGACCAAAATTAAATTAATTATTTTGTAATTTGCAATCTGTTTTCATGCACATAAAAAGAGAATGCAAATAACTTCAAAATCAAAATTTACATGACTTGAAAATCCTTGTAATATTAACTCAATTGAATTTTCCTTGATCTTCTTCAGATTACCGCATCGTTGATTATTACATGCAAGCGTATTTTACACGATGGAGAGGAAGATACAATGATGAGAAAGAATTTGTTGACTTATCAATAATTTGATAGTCCAAAAATGCAAAACATGGGTTTCAAGAGACAAGAATAATCGTAAGGAACCAAAAATATGAAATGTCAAATTATCTTATAATTGATTTCTTCAAACCCTTTTGGATCGTGAATGACAGTTAAACGTGCAAAGCAGCTCATATGAACAGAAGATTTATATTTACACGGTCATGTGTATTCGTAGGATTATACATTGGAGGACGAGCGCACTGTGATTTAATATGAAAATACACGCGTATTAATGCGTTTATCAATGCCTCAGTTTTGTGCATAATTTTTAATATAAAATTAAACAAAGCAATGGATTTTATTGATTCAATTTTACTATTCAAACGTTTTACAGCGCATGTAACATTCATTATTTTTTGCTGTGTGTTGTTGTTATAAAAAAATCAATCAGCTGTCAAACAAGTTTACAACTGCCTGGATTCTGTTCCAATTTCGGCGCGAAATAAAACAAAACGTGTGACAGTTCTATTTTATTTGCAATAGAACTGTTCGAAAATCAAATTTAGAACACCCCGGTGAAAATGGAAAATTTCTTTTGATCTATTTAACTGTCAAAATTTAGAATAGACCGTGAC
>JAHHFK020002274.1:0-35045 GCA_024533555.2 Aedes koreicus
CATAACCGCAACAGTGATGACGATTGAAATATATCCAAATGAAATGCACACTACCGACCTCATGTGTTTTGATATGAATGAAAAATTAATTAATAATTAATCTGATCAGATTATGGTTGGTAAGGGTAAATGTTGATTTCTAGAGGATCTTGTTATTTTATAGGCTTTAAAAAGAAAGTGGCCTAAAGTGCTCATTATGCAATCTTTATAAGCTATGATTTTTATGGTGGTGACTACTATTTAACTTTTAAACAAGTATCACTCAATGAGTGAGAGCATAATATTTTCATTTTCGGCTATCCTTACTAACTAATATAAATTTAATAGCTACCTACGTAAAGCTGAAATAAATTATCTTCCCGTATAAAATGAACAGTTATGAGATTAAAAATTATGCGTAGTGAACATAAGCTGTAAAATTTTTGAACTGTTTACATAGAAACAAAATCAATGATTTGATAAGAAACCCGTGAATCGAATTATAAAAACATAATGTTCCCAACTAAACCCTAATGTATTCATCACATAGTTACATTTTGATATTGGTAAAACTTTCAATGTATCAGTACTTGATTGTATATTTTTCACAAGCAGCAATATCTGAATTGTAATGTTTTGAGTATGGAATAATCAATTGATCATAGGGTACGGGACGGGTGATAGTTGCAGCAGTCCAGTTTGTAACCCTTTCTAATAAGGAGTGTATCGAATATAAGCTATCCACATACATTTGCGTTGTACGCATGTATTTGTGATGGTTTTTTATGCTCTGAACACTGCATGCTGTGCGTTTGACTGTCAGCTTTCTTTTGTTTACTTGTTTGTGCGGTTCAAATTCTGCGTTCTCAAAATGTCGCGTATTGAAAAGGAAGTGAAAATTAAGGTTCTGGACACATAGCTAAGTGATAAGGGTATTACTATGCGAAAATTGGCGAAGCGGTTTGGAATTCATCATGCGAGTGTTAAAACCATCATTAATAAGTTTGGGGAACACTATTCTTTAGATGAGCTACCAGGAAGAGGCAGAAAACCCGGTTCTTCCAACCCGAAACTGGAGCAGAAAGTGGTATCTCTAATCATGAAGAACAAATCAATGTCAATACGTGATTTGGCCAAAAAGCAGGAACGAGTGTCGGAATGATCCAGCGTATCAAGAGGCGAAACCACCTGAAGACCTACAAGAAGCAGAAAATCTCGAAACAAAGTGCAGAACAGAAGAAGCGAGCAGCAACAAGGGCCCGGAAATTGTATTCGCGTCTTTTGCAGCGTCCGGATGCATGCGTTTTGATGGACGATGAGACCTATGTAAAGGAGGACTCAAAAACCCTTCCAGGTCCACAATACTTTACTGCCGTCGTTGGAGAGGATGTGAGCGATGCGGACAGGTCGATTCAAGTGGAGAAAGGAAAGGTACTGGTATGGCAAGCAATATGTTCCTGTGGTTTGAAGTCAACCATTTTTTACACTACCGGAACTATAAATGCGGAGATCTATCGAGCTGAGTGTCTTCAGAAGAGATTGTTGCCTTTATATAAGAAGCATAGTACATCTCTACTGTTTTGGCCGGATTTAGCGTCGGCTCACTATGCCAAAACCACTCTCAATTGGCTTGCGGAAAACGGTATAGATTTCGTTGAGAAAAATATCAATCCACCAAATTGCCCTCAGCTTCGACCCATCGATCGTTACTGGGCAATCGTGAAGAGGGTCTTCAAGAAGACTGGTGGGGCAGCTGGGAACATGCAGGAGTTCAAAAAAATTTGAGCTCAAGCGTCCAAAAAATGCGATGCAACACTTGTCCGGAACTTGATGAAGAGCATTCGATCCGAAATTCGAAAATTCGTGAAGGAATAACTTAAATTTCCTCCGGTCTTCATTATGTTCAAGTTTAACCTCGTACAATAAACGATCATTTTTTTGTATGAATAAAATATCGGTTTTCAACATAATTTGAAAGAAAGTTTGTGGATAGTTTATTTTCGATACACTCCTTATCCCAAAAATCATACCCGATCATCATTGATTTGGATGAAACTTGGCACATGAGTTCGGTACGTTGGAAAAAAAAATTCCACTGGTGTTAAGATAATTTGGGTTCAAGAGTAACTTTTGAGATGGGCGTATGTGTTTTTTTTCCAACATTTTACTTGAAAAATCGTAGTTCAAAAACCATTACATTTAGAGAAAAACTTTATATAAGGGAATTGTAGGGAACTAAAAACCTTTCTTAAAAAAATATACACAGAAAAAAAAATTTTTTCATCAAGAAAATCAAAAATAATTACTAAAAATAAAATATCTAAAAAACATATTTTTAATATTTTTAATTTGTTGTATGGAAATTTGAGGGAAAAGACACGTTTAAAAACTCTAGGATGGACGCTCTTATAATAAAAAAAGTTTTTTCAGCGAACTTTGATGTATATTTCAAATTTTGGTTATTCATTCTTATAAATAAATTTTGATGTTATACTATGGTTTTGGAGATCATTATAAACAATAATGATATTAATGATAAACCACGTAAACGCAACCGTTTTCAAGATATTTCTGATTTTTTTTTCAATAAAATTTCAAAACCTCAAAAAATACGCCCTTTTCATAAATTACTGGTGACATTAAAACAACAATAGCTAACGATTGTTTCTCTTGTGTTTTTGGCCTTTTTAAAACACATGTATGTGCCCTTTACTTACTCTTAACAGCTCGTCGATTGAAAAGCTTCACTTAAAGTTATAAGACAAAAATAATGAATGATGGTTGGATTTTTATTTATATATACCATTTATTAGTCTCGGTCATTGATAATATTACATAAACATTATATAAAACTAATTATCGTTTTTTATATATATTATGAATCCTGTTTTCCTCGTCATCTGAAAATAGTTTCTACAAACCTCGTGTCTAAAATTGAACGAATGAGTGGTACTTTTGTGTACCTGCAATCGTTTTAGTCCGTCGGTAAACTCTAATTCCATTCTGCTACCCCCTGTTCATACTCTTTATGTGATACATAACAAAACGACATTTTTGTTAAACAATCATCACTTTTTGGTTCGCCCATTCGAATAACTCTAATGCACTTTTTATAGGGTGTTCATGTTGTACAGCAAGGCTTGCATATCTTGCCATTCGTTTTAATGTACCACCAATTGCATCGCAAGGTCCTTTACCGTGGGATGTTGCGAAAAAATGCCATTCAGCATCAATATTGTATTTCTTTTTTAAACTTACAAAGGCTTGCAAAGTTCTTCCTATTTTTATATTGGGATGCTGCCCCGTCAGACATAAACGTAGCTTTCTTTACTTTAATTTTTGTTTGCAAAAAGCTTATTAGTTTTGAAATAAACACCTGCACCGCAATCGTATCATGTTTCAACACTTCTGAGATAACAATGAAACTGATATTTTTAAGTATTCCAGATTCCGTGTAATAAATGACAAAAGGGTGAATAGTGGCTTGCTCATTACTCCAATAACTACTTTGAACAGCATCTTGAAAAACAAATGAATAATTTTCAGAAAAATCACAAATTATTATTACTGCGCCGTCTTTAAGACAACTTTTATAATCTCTCAAGAAACTAGACTGCTGAGATTTGACAAAATCGTGGGATACTAATTGTTCCAACTTTTCACAAAATAAGCAATAAATTCATCAATTGGTTTAACAAGTGTCTCTAAACTACATCTATCAGTTGAAATCCATTGCTCAAAAGATATTTCAACTAAACCACGTTTTTCTAATTTGTCTGTTAAACTACTCTCAAAATCTGAAAAGCCTGGACATCGTTCGCATTCACGGAGGTAACATTTTTTAGTTCTAGTTGATGAGCTACATAATATTTCTTCAAAACACAATTTATAATCATTCTCGAATTAATATTTTCTAAGACCATGAAGCATCAAGTTAATGTTCTTATGAATGGTGCAAACACAAATGTTATGAGAACCTGTGCTGCCAAGTAATTTGCAATGCTTTGGTCTTAGTGCTGCAAAAGAGCTAAACCCAACAGCATTTTGATGCATCTCTTGAAATTTAATGAAAGCTTCTCTTAATGAACAAACTAAAAGGCGCTTTTGAATATGAACCCTCTTACCTTCACTCCTCACTCGAAACGTAGTCGTTCATACCAGGGGTTGCTCGTGTAATCTCACATGTCGTAAAATGCAAAATGGTTTTTTATTTCCGGCCGGTCCCAGCTCGTAGGGGCGCAAAAACCCGGCGCAAGAAAGCGGAGGAGGTATCAAAGCCAAGGCCAGGTGGTAAAACGAAGAAGGCGCGGGGCGGGGGCGGGCGCAGGCCCCGGGGGCGGGTGAGGCATAATTTACGTTCAGGAATTTTTTTAGCCGATATTGGCGAAACGTTGATTCCATACGCCCTTGTTAAATAGCTCAATATTATGGCGCCTTGAATAATCTGCACACTGCTATCAGATGGCACTGACATTAATGATATTTGCCGATGGCGTTTCCTCGAGACCATACAAGTCTACTTGCCAGGATGTAGATGGTTGTGGATCCATAATGTTAGTAATTGATGGTTTCTCACTAGGCTCCGAAATTGCAGCATGGGATTGTTCCGTTCTATTTAAATGCAAACGACAATTATCACAAATCATCAAAGAAGTGTCCAAATGTGTTTTGCCCATAAACTTGAGTTTTTTGACATTTTGTTCGGTTAATTTACGAAGGTTTTTTTGAGCACCGTTTAGTGGAAACGGCATACAAAACACTTTTTCATGTTAAACTCCATTTTCAGTTCACTCAGATAGATTTTACTGATGAATGCGACTATGTATGAGCATATATATTGGCTGTGGTACCTTTGGAAATGCAGGTATAAAACATCTCTTGGTAGTTTACAGGCAGCGTACATTAGCTGTTTTTTTATGAGAAGATATACCTGACATACGTTATAGCTGCTATTTGTCTACCTACCTTAAACAATATGTGTTACTTTCATCGCTACATCACCGAACTGTTCGAGCGTAGTTTTCACACACTACTCCCGACCTCTAACATCGTTGGAGCTTGGCAAAATAGTCAGCAGTTCGATTAATATGCTTCTTCTATATGACCCTCCGCATAATTTCATCATCTGTCCATTTCACACTTGTCGCCCCTGCGACATCTATCTCGCTGTTACTTTCATCGCTTTAGCAAATTGCTCCCTTCATTCTCTAGAGCGGTCCGACCGATACAGCCATAAAACAATTATAAATATATTGATTGCAATATTAAAACAATAGTGCTATTTATCTTGTTCTTTTCTAAATGAGCTCCTCTTATCATCCTGATATTAAAAGAAAAGAGGATAGAGTAATGAACGTTATAATATGAAGATCTTGGAAAATTTATCATTTCTGGTGGAAATCTCGATTAACTTAAGAAAAGAGCGAATTTTCTTATGTTTTTTCATTCTATTGAAATAAATCCGAAAAATCTCGAAAAACGGTTGCGTTCAGGTGATTTATCATTACCATCATTGGGGTTGTTTTTAATGATCTTCAAAATCATATTGTATAATTAATTTTCATTTATAATAATGAATTACCAAAATTTGAAATATGCACCAAAGTTCGCTCTTCGGAAAACTTTTTATTATAAGAGCGTCCATCCTAGAGTTTTTTTCAAAACGTGTCTTTTTTTCTCAAATTTCCACAAAAAATTTGAAAAATATTAAAAATATTTTTTTTTATATTTGATTTTTAGTATTTATTTTCGATTTTTCTTTTTTATGAAAAAATTTTTTTTTTTCAGTGTATATTTTTTTTACAAAGCCTTTTTAGTTCTCTACAACTGCCCCATATAAAGTTTTTCTCTAAATGTAATGGTTTTTGAACTACGATTTTTCAAGTAAAATGTTGGAAAAAACATACACCCATCTCAAAAGTTACTCTTGAATCCAAATAATCTTAACACCAGTGGATTTTTTTTTCAACATACCGAAGACGTGTACCAAGTTTCATCAAAATTTGGCTGGAGTTTAGCAGTGCTGTCTCGTTTGCTCCGCCCGTGCCTTCTAGGAGGTGGAGCTCGGGTGCGGTAGGTGGAACTGATCGTAATGGAGACGAATGACATGGTGGCACTTGAAAACTATCATAAGGCACTGAGTGCGAGGCTGAAGAGTGATTTGTCGTTCCGGATGCTTCCATAATCAACTGATATTTTCGTTGTAAATATTTTTTCTCGATCGCTCGCTCTTCTTCGAGCATTTTTAACTGTAGGTCCACTGACAGTTGAAGAGGTCGTGTAGTAGGAGCGCTAGCAGCGATCGGGGGCGATATGAGTGGGGGTGCTAATGCTGCGGCTCCTTGTGGCACTAGGGGCTCTGATGTTGAAGAGCCGGGTGCACTTAATAGAGCTGAGGACATCGCTTTGGCACAGTTAGGACAGTTCCAAGAGTGGTTAGCAATGTCCTCTGTCGCGCCGACGCAGTCGTAATGGAACCAATCACTACATTTGTCGCAACAGACCATTCGGCTGTCGTCCTCGGATTGGCATAGCGAACAGCTACGCTCTGGCTGTGGAGCAGGTGGGGCCATCGTACAATTTTTCCTCAATCGTCCGGGAAACGAAATTTTTAATTTGTTACTTTCGTAACGAACGTGAACGGGATCCGGGTTTTTAACTCGTTTATTAAACCAGAACGGTTAAAAATTTCCTACAATAGTGATACAAAGGAGTGTTTATAGTAATACAATCTAGTAATAATTTAATTGGAAACCTACGTTTCGTGAGTTCAGGTAATTTAACTGTCTCGTAACCCGGACTCGGTGGAGAATCTGCTATTCGGTAGAGTAACTAGTTATCTAATTTGGCAGGATAGTATTAAATTTAGGTTATTAGGTTAAGGTTCACATTGTTAGGTTTACATTATAAGTATAAACGGTTCATTTACCTTAGTTTTCTTGGTAATTCTTAGCAGATTTTAACACTCTGACGGGTAACCTTCAATTTGATTCGGGACCTCGGTGTGTATTTTAACTTTGACTTAAGTAATATTAAAGTGAATATAATTTAGAAAATGTAGTAAGCTTGGAAATATTTAGCACGCTATACGACCTCAAATCTACGCAATTGGCTAGACAATAGTATCGTTCAATTCTGCTGACTATTGTTCCTAAATCTAAAGCTGATCAAGGCTATCAACAATTAGGTGCGAGTTGAAGGTTTACGGTTGTGTGTAGGTGCGGCGTTGCATGGAGTGCGTTCGCCACAGGTACAAAGTCATGAAGTGAGTTTGAGGATTCAACTCAAGAAGCTTCTCAAAGTTTTCGATTTTCTGGGGGTTCATAACTTCACACCTGATAAGGAGAAGCTTTGATCCGCATTGAACCTTTGTTTGTACCCTCGTAATCGAAAATGCCAACCCTGGCTTTCTTCTCATTCCTGCTTTCCTTGCAAAACTTTGCAATATGACCAACCCTGTTGGTCGGTTGGTTCGGTTGGTTCGGTTGGTTCGGTTGGTTCGATTGCTTCTTCGGTTGTTGATTACGTTGACATCGAAAGCTTGTTGTTCTCTCCGCGTCTTCATATAATCCTCGGTAATCTCCATTCCTGAGTTCTTCAACGCCATTACCGTCGGCTGATACCGCTCCGGAAGCCCAGCGAATAGCAAAACTCCAATGAACCTCTCCGGATTTGGAAATCCTATTTCGTTTAGCTGGTGACGCGTAGATATGATCTCCATTGATCCGCAATATTCCAGGTCGGTTTTAATAAGCCCCGTTTCCTCAAAAGCGCTGGTTAACTTCCGCCAAACTTTCCGAGCTTTAGTTGCGTCTCGAACGTGACGGTAATTCTCCGTCTCCAAAAACGGGATGATTTTTCCTCTAGTCTTTTCCTTCACCGGATCAACAGCTTCCAAGGTCCCATCTGCCCTCTTCCTGGGCTCGGCGGCTTCCCAGAAGTCCTCGACTTCGAGATGTGCCTGGACAGCAAATCTCTCGCTACCCACCATCTGCACACGTATCTGGGCCTATAAACTCTTAGAGATATGCCTGATACGCAGTTAACTAGAAGTAGGTCTGTATTTGACGGTGGCTTGAAGAAGAATGACGATTCTTTGACAATGTATTTCTTTGCTTTGTGTGATGAACTCAGTGTATCGATGATGCTCGATGTCGTATGAACTCCAACAGGTTTAATAGGTAAATGATCACTACCGTGGGGATTCGAGCAAAGTGTGAGGTCTAATCTTCTGCCAATCGAGGATAGACCAGCCACGCGTGTAACTTCTCCATTGTTCGAAACTGTCATATTGAAATTGTCACAGAGGTCATATATCAAACAGGACCGGTTGTCATCGTACAGTTCTCCCCAGCCTGTACCGTGAGAGTTAAACCTTAAACTCTCCCAGGATCATCCGTGGAGCAGAAAGGACTGGACAGATATCTGGAAGTTGTTTTCGGTTAAAAGAGGCTCTATACATAGAAGCAATACTAGGGCTTTTATTTTTTATAACAGCCTGGCATGCGACAATTTCAGTACCTGGAATTTGAGGTAAATTAAGTGCAGAAGCACTTTTTGATCTCCTCCTCTACGCGAATCCTCACAATCAAAACTAATAATGTTGGTATCAAGAAAAGACAGATCGATTTCGTAAGAGTGCCATGTTCAACAAAACGCAAATGCATTACAACCGGTATTGTGAGCTACAAATTTGAAAGATTCCAGTTTAGGAATAATATTTCGACAATTCCGCTGCATAATCCCTTTTGGAAAACTATCCATCGAAGGAAATGATTGCTGCAAGGATCAAGGATGTCTTTAATTGCTTCAAAAAAGTTTTCACAGTGGAGTGCATTGCCAGAACGATGCTTTTAAGAGGGTCAGAAATTTCGAGGTCCTTGAAGATACCTTCAACAATATCATCAACTGAGAATAGCACTAAAATGTTCTAAAAATCATGACAATAGGGCTTTTGAATGTCACCGGGAGGGATGATGAATCCTGTATGAAAACCAGGAGGAACTGGATTGTCCTTTCTTCCACCACTCCCCGAATTGGGCAAGCTGATTTGGGGCTTCTGTTCAGCTACTTCCCGTGAACGGAGCACCTTCCCGAAAACTGAAAGATGTTCCCTCGTCAGCCACGTCAGAGTAAGCCTCGTCATCTGATAGAGGGCCAATTGGTATTAGCATTGGGTGGTGGTGCGATTTTTTCACCATTTCTGCGAAAGACTGCCTGGAACGTTGTTTTAGCGAAAGTTCTATTTTTTGCCCGCGTTGTTTACTTTTCTGCAAGTTTCATCCGCATTTTTCTTCCCGCAATTGGAGCAGCATGCCTTATTACCGTAATGGGAGGTCAGCACGTTTGCATTAAAAAAAATGGACTTTTTTCGGATGGTGATAAAAAAAACCTTGGACAGATAATTGCTTTTGATAAATTTCTCATGGAAGGTAATTATTTAAGCTTACTTGCAAAAAAATTCTACTCCATTCCGGCAGTTAACCGGAACATTCACAATGATGGACGAAAACATGCGTGTAGGCATGTTTTTGAGTTCTTTCTTCGTTTTATTTATCAATTCCTCCTCAGTTTTCGCGACAGAATCAGCCGCTCCATCTCCTCCAACGATTGCTTCGAGTAGTGGGCCGACGCCAGAACAGGCCAGAACACCGCGTCTTCGCCCTTATGGTATTTCTTGATGAACGACGCAACTTCCGGCAGGCATTTCGTACTATAAATTTCCCCGTACACGGCCAGTCCGGAGCGAAAGAAGAGCGGCTTTGACATCCCCTTCGCGCTGATTGTCAGCCACAGTAGCACCTTCTTGGGGAACTTGGTGCGTGAAATGAACTTCACCTCGGAGCTCACTTCCTTCGTGGGGGAATTAAAATACGTCTCGTCGTCCATCACCACCGCCACGTCGCGATTCGCCGGGAAAATCGAGTTAACCATCTTATTCAGCCGCTGCCGCTGCAAAATGAAAATGAAAATTATTCATAAATCGCTAATGATCTACACAGTTTTGAAACAAACATCATATTAAATTTGGTTGATTGTCATACGAAACGTGGATGATCATGATACGGATCGCAAATCTAATTACTTTTCAGACGATCTTTGGATGATTTTTTTTACCAGTTCGTTTATTTGTACGGCTCAATCGCGTTAGCTTTACGGAGCCATAGGCAATGTTTGTGGGTTACACACAAAAAAAAACTATTTCTTAAACAAACTAGAGTTCTTCTTCTTTCTTGGGGGCGACTTTATGGCACCTTATTCTTGTTCTTTTGCTATTCTAGCCATCTCTTTTTGTTTACTTATCCCTGTTGACATGAATGCAGCAAACTGTAACAACGCGCGATCGCGGGTATCCATATCCTTCGGTTCAGCGTTACTGATTTCGTTATCCACCGGTATCATGACAGATTCCTCGATTTTGTCTTCCAGCACCTCTAGCGTTTCCAATTCGCTATCACCTTCAGCTTCAGTTCCTGTGTTGGCTGTGTCTCCACTTACTGCAGATCCATACGTTTTCTTCCATTCGCCGTTCTGTTCATTTTCTTGCCGACGGACTTTCGGCTGACTCTGAACATTTCGCTTGGGACAAGAAGCAATCAGATGTCCCACTTCTTTGCAGATGAAGCATTTATCCTTGTTGCCTTCGTAATACATGTTACCCTTCCGATTGTCAAAGTGCAGCGATGACGGGATTGCCTGCTTCACGTCCATGTACGCGCCTCGCACACCAGTGTAGGCGCGAATGCCCAGCTCCGCCGGAAACTTCACCCGCACGATGCGTTTCACGTGTCCATATTTTGACTACACCGTAACGATCTCCTGGTCGGGAACCTCCGGTGGAAGATCGTATATTCGCACATAGCATATGTGATCCTGGGCATCCGACAAATGTACTTTAACCTTTTTTCCATTCGCATAATGGAATACCAGCTCGTCAGAGTTGGCGGTCAGCGCGTGCAACATCGACCGCTCAGATTTGAACTTGACGAGAAGGGACTTTTCATCTGCTATCCTATATGCAGCTTCAATTTCATCAAGCTCCACATCCAAGCCATTGACGAAATTTGCCACTTCGCCTAAGACTGGTTTATCCGCTCCATTGCCGAAGGTAAATCGCACAGTATTTTTCAACTCGCACATTGCTGCTATAACAAAAGCGACCGGGTTGATGGTGAAAGAACAATGCAAACTGATTACAATGCCGTATAGAAGAAGGCTATCGCACGAAGAAACAAAACTCAACCGTATCAATCGAAAGCAGAAAGAGAACTGCCCCGTCGAAAATCCTTCCAATTTTCCCTCCAACTTAATAGGTTCGTGTCGGTGCAATCGACCGTCGAGTGTTCTTACTAATCGACCGATTGTTGCAACGACGCTTACGGAAATTTAACATAGCGGTAAGTCAACGCGACAGTATTCGAAATTGGCCTATGATAACCGACAGAATTGGTTGATTAATCGATTGTTTTAAACATTTGAGTGTTTTGAGCTCCGACTTAATATGTTAATTAATCGGGGGTTAAGTTGCTTAGAAGTCATTCTGTAAGGGACGTAATAGGTCGATTAATAAGTTATTTATAGTTGTTTGGATCAGATAATCACAATTAAATCGGCCAATTAATCATGTGTTCAATATCTGGACGCGTCAGCAGTTGGAATTGACTTACTAGGAGTAACAAAATCAGTGTACCAATACGTTTTCTATAAATTGAATCAGTAGAATAGGGTGACTAATCGGGCGATAAATGGCACTGAAATCGACCACCGAAATGGGTCGATAAATTAGTTGTTTGGAATAGTAATGGGTTGATGTAGAAATACTATATATACTCAACCAAATCAGTCGTTTATTCAAAGAATAACATGGCCCAGGCCAAAATGACTTTTAATAGAGCTTTTATTAAGGTTAAAATAATCATGTATACTTAGTTCATTCTCTTCCAAGGCGAATATTCCGGGGATTCTATTTCTTCGTTTGTTTTCTCTGAGCATGCCATCTTAGAGGAATGCAGTGGATAGACGTAATTGAATGCTGGAACATTTTGCTTAAAGTAACCTTCGAAATTATCATCGCTTGGTTCTTCATTTGATCTGCGTTTATAAAGGACGCTGGATACGCCCTTGGGATTGCCTCTGGAGCCGTTCTTGACTTTGATCTTGAATCTGCCCACGGGGTAGGAATTGAAGCTGATTTTGGTTTCTGGACATGGGTACATAGAGAAAAGCAGCTAGAATATGCCACACATACCATTCTCCGAAATGGGAGGTCCATCAATATTTAAATCAACAGTTCTTTCTTCCATTGCGCATATCACTGGATCATCGCTTTGAAACTTTGAATCCCGAAACACACAAGCTCTCCTGGATGTACTTTCATAGGAATAAACGCATGTTGAGGAGTTTCAAGAAGAGTAGAGCGACACAGGGTCCCCAGATTTTCGAGTATCGTCTAGAGCACTCCCAAAAAATATTTCTTCATTATTATCCTTTGAACCATGTTCCGCACCATCTTCGTTCCACATCCTACATACTTGTTGTTCGTCAGTAATTTCCTCCATCATGATATTCTTTGACGCCACAGCACCGTATCCTTCTTCAGATTGCCCTTGTTTTCGAAATACATCCTCCTTAGCTTCACTCCCATTTAAATGATTTCGGTAAATTTCGTCATATTCTTTCATTTTCTGTTCCTATTTCGCTTTTCTCCAAACACTTCAGCTACTAGCCATTATAACTAAACTTTCTTACAAAATAAAATATAGAATAATCTACAAATTCAACCAAATCAATGTTGTAACAGAAAAACACCAACACAATAAATCGCTGCATCTGATACTATTGCATTGATAAAAAATATACTTTAGCCCATTCACTAAAAAACAAAACCAAATTTGATAATAAATATTGCAATTAAATCGAGTCTTATGCATCCCGATATAGTCAACTATTTTAACAACCGATTTAATTTGGTACCAAATTACTAAGATTGAAAAGGTTTAATTCACCAATTAATATACCAACGAAATACACCCACTGACACGAACTAATTAAGTCGGTAGACTAATATACCGACTTCGAAGACACCCGATTTCGTCGGCCGATTGGGAAATTTCACAGCTGTCAAATTTTCTACGGGGTGATCTTGGGATGATGTTTGAGTTCAGTGCAGGGACCTGACTGGCAGCCATTTTCCTGTAGCCAACATCTCCAACATCTAATCAACAAAAGATTCATTGCTTGAGACAATGCAGGTGTTCGTACCCACATTAACAAACGTCAGACGGGCCTTATTCAAATCTAGGACAGGACCTGCCAGCTGTTAGTGCAAAAACAAGACCATTTAGCTGTCAAAAAAGACCGTTTCTTATTGGTCGCTTTGACAACCACCACTACCGCCTCCGTCGAGTTATTTTACAAGCAGGCAGTTTGTTGTTGGTTTGGCGGTGTTGCTAGTAGTCACTATTTTTTCACTTTTTTCGTTTGTGACAACTAGAACAAAAGTTCACTTTTGCAGTGGTTCGAAATGAAGTGCAAAGCGATAAATTGTGGTCGCAGTGACGTGTCACATCCGGGTCTCCAGTTTCATCGGTTCCCGAGAGATCCAATCGTTCGCCGAAAGTGGATGAAGGCCTGCATTGGGAACGCACGTGAGGAAGACATTCTCCTGCTCAAGATTTCGCCCCACAGCAGAATTTGCAGCGTAAGCATGAATGAAATTCAATGAATCCTCATAAATTAACGATTAGTTTGATGCAGCTTCATTTCCCGAACGGCAAAAGAAATGCCAATGGAACTTGGAATATTCCAATTGCCGTCACTCCGCCGGATGAAGAGTGGCAGGAAATGGAGGTGGTTGAGAAAATTTATGGTGATGAGCATAGTGGAACAGGATATGCTGCATCAAATGGAGAATTTACGGATTATGAAATAGTGGAAAACATTGACCAGGTACCTATGCTAGGAGGAGATGCTATGTCACAGTCTCGACCTCAAATTCACGAACCTCTCCATTTAAAATATTGACAATTGTTAAACGTTTACCTTATTGAATATTACCAAATATTAAAAGAATATTGACGAATTTTGATTATATTTTTAATTACATTATTTCCAATAGGATTACTGTGTAAACATATCTGCCAACACTGGAGCGACCCCCGTATCATAGCAATCATAAATTTATAAGAGGTCATCTCTCTCTGAGCTGACAGGTCCTGTCCTAGATTCAAATAAGGCCCGTGATATGTTGCATACAGTCAAATGCTAGCAACTAGGATAGGGTTGCCAGGCCCCTGGTTCAGTGTGGTTAGCCCGTTACAGAGGAAAACGTCAGTGTCGATCGCGATCGATGTAAACAAAGAGCGCTCCCTAATAAATTTCGTATGGTTATTTTTCTTAACGAACTATTTGGGGTATCATCCAAACCATTTAAGAAATGGTTGGAGGAGTTGTGGTTTAAGGTAATTTTTTATCAGGGCTGCCATGTTGACTAATTTTATTTCGCTGCAGAAGATTGAATTAAGATTATTAGTTGATTTTGGATGGTTGATAGAAGAAATCTCGAGTAATTCATGTTAAGGGTCTGAAAGCCATTTGTAAACAATGACTTTAAATGTCGATTTCTCTTGAATCTTAAATCACGCTCATGAAATGAAAGCAGCATCTGGTAGAAGAATGTTAGTACTACCATATGGAGTAGCTGGATATAGTGGGATTCTCGTGATTAGTGAGAGATCAACGTTTTAAGTCATTGTTTACAAATAACTTTTAGACCCTAATCATGAATTACTCGAGAAATAGAGAATAAGTGAATTGCAGCTTATTGTGGAACTGGTACGATCGGTGTAATTTTGTTTACCGTATTGCTTTGTAGGGAAGATTTGGGTGAAGCGGGATTGTGTAAAAAGGAAACTAATTTTCTTTCAGATTCTGTTGGGGGTGTGTCGAAAACGCATACTTCATCGATTGTTTCATTATGATGTCCCGAACACCGCCAACACAATCCAGCTAGAAATGATCTCAAATTCGAAAGCCATCCGCTTTTCCGATAGTATCGAAACGTCCCCTGTTTTTGCCGCACCTTGGCGAATAAAACTTCATAAAGCTTGTCTTGTGACAGTATGCTTTCTGATGATTGTTCGTTATCGATTGACCTTTTCTTCAGAGATGAGTTTTCAAGTGGCCAGGTTTGTCGCAGAACTATTCAACGCTTGGTACCTCAGCTTGCGTTTTATCTCATAATGGTAGTTAATTTTCGGTCGAATTGGCTGCATGTCAGAAAGTGCTGACATTTTGGCCTACTGCACTCAAATAGTACACTCAAAAAAATCGACACGTTGTTTTCACGTGAAATTTCAGGTAACTTCCACCTGAACACGTAACCAAATCTTCTTCAGTAAAATCAGGTGAACATTCGTGTCCAGTGAATTGTACGTGAAAATCACGTAAAATTTATGTGATTTTCACGTAGAATGTGAATTTACGCGGAAATCACGTAGCTCTTACGTGAATTCCACGTGTTTATTACTGGTTTTGGTAGTGGACGAAAATTACGTGCGTTTCACGTGGAACTAACGTGTCGATTTTTATTGAGTGTACTCAAATCTCGACAACTTATTCTAAACGACGTATCTGATTTTGTAAACAAAGAGGTGAAAAAAGATTCAAACGTAAATTTCAACTCTCAGCACCCCCACGGAAACTAGCATCAACATTATGTTAGGGAAATGTTGAGTTCTTTGAGTTGGTCCTAGTTTGCTTGAAAGTGCAGAGGGTTTCAAGAATTTAACATTTGAAATTGTCTTCCCCTCTTTGTTTACAACATCAGATACGTCGTTTTGAATAAGTTTTCGGGAAATGTACACTCAAAAACAGATTTTTTGACCTTCACCTGAACACGTAATTAGAAATTGCTCTGAAAAGTCCTTTGAAAACTACGTATCTATTGAATATACCACGTAAAAATGAACGTAGGTTTTGTGTAATTTTCTCTTAGAATGACAATCTATGTGAAAATCACTAAAAAAAATTGCTACTGGATTTGGTAGTGAGTAAAAATGACGTGTATTTCACTTGGAAATAACGCGACGACGTGATATGTACTTCTTAAAATCCCACTAATCGATCATCCCACCAAATAAACACAAAACTAGACCTGTTCACTAATCGCAAAACTCCTTTCTCTCTCTCTCTCTCTATCCCACATTTCCATTCCGCAGCCAATGGCACCGCGTACCACAACGACTCGGACGAGGAAACGTCGAACGACAACGCGAGCGTGATGTCCTGCCAGTCGGAAACGCTGAACGATGCCTACAACAATAACAACAACACCGACGGTGACTCCAGCCAGAACGAGGCCGGCAGCGGTTTCGAGAAGTACGAGGAAAACCTCCTGCAGGCAATCGAGAATGCCTCGGACAAATCGCTCCAGACCCGGTTGAACGCATTCCAGGTCATCAACGAAACACTGGTGCACCACTACATCCCGGACTTTATCGACGACCGCAAGATGACCCTGATGGATGTGATCGAGAAGTCGATCAAGAAGGGCAAGGGAGCGGAACAGGCCTGGGCGGCACGGATCATTCCACTGTTGGTGATTCAGCTGGAAGGGACCGAGGAGATAAACGGGATGATCAATGTGCTAAAACCGGTTCTGCTAGCAACGGCTCAAGACGGAGCGGCTTCCTACGATGCAAGGGCTAAATGCTGCATGGCTTTGGGGCTGCTCAACTTCCTTGGAACAGACGACATCGGAGATCTGCTGCCACTGATGAAGAGCTTCGAGGGTATCTTCTCGGGAAGCTACCTTAAGGGAGACAATAGTCCCAGCAGTGCCAACGCCGACGCTGCTGCAATGCACAGTGCGGCCCTGAGCGCTTGGGCTCTGCTACTGACCTTGATCCCATCTGGCGACTTGGTTTCCCTGATCAACAGTAACAATCCAATGATTCCATCAATCAAAAAGCTAACCGGAATGCTGCAAAGTCCTCATTTGGATGTACGAATGATCGCCGGAGAAACGATTGCTCTTATTCTGGAAAGTGGTCGCTCGCATGACGATGATTTCCTCGAGAACGAATTGCCGGATTTGATCGAAGCAACTCAGAAGCTTGCCACCGACGCGCACAAGTATCGTGCCAAGCGTGACCGCAAGGTTCAACGTGCTACGTTCCGCGATGTTCTTCACTATCTGGAGGAGGACATCTCGCCGGAAATCTCCATCAAATTTGGCAAGGAGTCGCTACTGCTCAACACCTGGACTCTCCATCACCAGTATATCTGCCTACGCAATGCGCTGGGATTTGGAATGAACGTACACCTGACGGAGAACGAATTCCTGCGGGATGTGTTGGAGCTGGGCGCCAAGATGGACGAACTGGAGCGCAACCTGAAGGTTGCCAAGGCGGAGAAGAAGTTCATCAATGCTGCCGCCTTCAAGGCCCGTACCATAACGCGCGGTAAGAACCGGGACAAGCGTTCCGCCGTTGTCAACTAAGTAAAGGCCGTTTGTGTTGGACTGTGTAAATAGAGCTGTGTGATTTACTCTTTCGTTTATTTTTCAGGATTATGAGTTTAGATAGATAACCGAATTATCTTTTTTTATTAGTAGAAATTGTATTCGAACATTTATATTTAGGTACGCCTTATCGGTTTCGTGATGTAGAATTAGATCCTCTCTTTTCAGTGAGCGAAAAATCACATTTACGACGGATGCGTGATTGTTAATTGTCGTTGACTTTCGAGAATCAAAAAATTTGAAAATGAACAAAAAAAAATATTTCGTAATTTTACATTTTAATTCAAAGGTCCAGACTTGGTCCTACTTTTCGGTAACACAAAAAATTGTACAATAAATTTCCAATGCTGCTGGGGCAAGAATGTCGAACTATTATAACTATTAATCGTCCCAATATATTATTCCTCGTATGAAACCTATAACGAATGCCGCAGACCGTAAATTTATAGTGAATTAAATAACGAATTGCATGTAGAGTGAAAATGGAAATGAAGTTTTATGTGTAAACCAATAAAGTCACAACTAGATTCGTTACTCTAAAAATGGGAGCGATCCTGAAAGGCGAGGCAGTGTAGAGTGTTGTTTATTGGTATTGAAAGAAAAGTCCTTTTGAACCATATGAGGTCCGACAAAATAATAACTCGACAAGAACGATAACTGTAAGTTTTTTTTTTTTTTTTATTTAGATTGATCACGTCCTTCTTGGACGAGAGCTTGATAAGGATAACTTGATAATCGTAAATTTAATTACCGTTTTCATCGGTTGCTGTCAGGAGTAGTGAAAATCATCGATTGCCTTATTTTCTCAATCGGTCACTCCAATCATCGACCTTATATCGAATTCGTTTTTGAACCTAGGTTGGAACTAGTTCCAACCTGCGATTGCCGAACCTATTGTCAGTGCAAACCTCAACCCGATACGAGTTACAAACAAAACCGTACACACTGCCGTTTAAGACACAACAAGCCGACCCAATTTTGATACCCGATCCAGTTTGGAACTGGATCAAAAACGAATTCGCTATTAGAATCTGGAACCAGGTGTCAAGAGTTTTTGTGTATACATCCGCTTGTTGGTTCATGGTGCTGATAGGTTCAATTAACGTCTTCACGTCAATTTGGTGTAGATTAAAGCCATAATGTACAGCAACATCCTTTACCACACGGACAGTAGCCAGTCGTGCTACATGATCGAACGTTTTCTCGTAGTCGATTCCAAGACGCTGCAGAAACCCCTTCATTAAAAGTCGACCCTTATAACGAACCGGTTGTTCATTTTCAGAACACGGCAATCGCTGATTTTCAATAGTTCCTTACAGCAACTGATGAAGACGTTAATTTCAACTATTCCTTATCAAGCTCTCGTCCAAAGAGGTCGCTCTTAATTGCTTTTGTAATGTTTTTGTTATTCAAGAACAATGGATGAACAGGGATGCCAGATAGTTTTTCAAAATGTCTATATATCTGTATTAAGGATTTTGACAAAAATGTACGTAAAGAATATGGGTGAGGAAAGTATTCTATTCGAGAACAAGGTAAGGAATTGTTTCACAAAAATAAGGTAAACTCATACTCTCAAATACATTGGTTTCGGGAGCCCAATTCTTGGCCTTTTCAAATGTACACATATTCTTGAGGTCCTTCTCATTTTGTAGCAATTAACGTATGCATTTAAAAAAGTGAGCGGTTCTGCATGCGACTATCCTGCCACCAGGTGGTGAATCCATCTGCACAGAGAGGAATTTGATGGTCAATTTTACCATTATTGGGGGTTAGGATGACTATTGCAGTATAGTGATTATGATCATGGTCAAAACTACCATTAAAAATAGTTGATGCAACATTTTCCATAATGTCGGAATAGCACTCAACGGAAACGCGACGCGAGTACGGACACAACACTTTTAGTTCTTACAAACGAAAAAGGACTTTAAAATTTACCTTTTTATCCGACCGGTTTCGAGCATGATGCAGCTCATCGACGGGGAGATGTCCAACTGATGACACAAAAATAAAATTGCTTCGTACTTGGCACAGTACACGTCGAAGAGGTAGGAAAGAGGGGGGGGGGGGGGAGGGGGTTTGGAACTATTTGATTTGCCGTTTCGTCAAGTGGAAAAGTGACGAAGCGATAGGAGCTTCGTCCTCGTTCATCAGCGGCTGCTCAGCGGTGGCGATGTACATGGATTCCCAGGCATTCAGGTGGGAAACCTTTCTCACGCACTTTTTGAGTTTCGCATGATCCCAATCTATTGTACGATCGGATCCGGTAGAGTGTGCTGCTACGCTTGACTCATTGGGCCTTTCATTATCAACGGCGGTTCTATGTTCCCTCAAGCGGACTTTAAATTTTCGGCGGGTTTGACCAATGTACACCGCCGGGCAATTTTTCGGAATAGTCATTGTTACCATGATCATAGTCGAAAATGCCATGAACGTGGTGAATTCGACCATTTTCATGGTTATTGAAACCATTATATGCGATAGTCATCCTGACCATGATTTAATTGTCGGTACAACGATGAAATTTTTCTCAGAGTGTGTATCGCCGATCGTAGCAACCCTGTATGATGATGATTATGTAATACTACCATCTATTGCAGCAAGGTAATTTTCCATAGCAGTGGAATAATCTGAAAAACGATTTGATCAGGATTCTATTGTTGTTTGCGATCATCAAGCTCCTGTATGAAGGGCCAAAAACGTTTGGGCGGGCCCGTAAGCAGAGACACTTACGCGAAACCCGCGAATATAAGGAAGAGAATCTCCTTCCAAAAGCAAGTTCACACTCACAGCACTAGAATCGAGCCCTCGATTGACAGAATAAACCCAATAGATGGGGTCGAAGAGCCCGCCCTCGTTCCACGAAATGTTAACAATAGGGAGGAGGCAGTCCCATGCTCCCTATCCAAATCGTTTTACTTGGGTGCCCTGATGGTCCCTCCCTTTGCCCGTTAAATGTTATTTAATATTTAATATATTTTGTACACAACAAATTAAGATATCATTATAGACAAAAATGCTAATTTATCCAAATTTCAAACTTGAATGGATTGCTACTGAAAAATAAATAAAAGTTAGATATGTATTAATATCCTACTAGTCCTGGGAAAGCTGAAAACAGAATAGATCATTCTAAATATTAAAGGTAAAATTTCAATAAAAGCTATTATTTTATAAGACATTGTAATATTTGTAATATTTTTCTTTATACTGTTCTAGCAACATTTCAAAGATACCAATTGGAGTGAAACACCACAAACACAATATTAAAATATAATCCTACATTACTTATAAGCACATGCCAGTTTCGTATGAATATAGTAGTTGAGGTTGAGAAGTGCAATTTTAAATTAATTGCTCTGCTGAAATGTTAAAAAACAAATTGAGCCTTTGATGCCTGTCATGTTGCTTCAGGACGAGAGGTCGGTCGCACCCTCCTTCGAAGTTGTCAACTCACCATTTGAAGCCCACCGATCGTAGCAACCCTGTAGGGCACAAAAAAAATGGCAGCGTTATAAATAACCCAAACACAGAGACAAATTTGATAGTTAATTGTACCATTATTGGGGGTTAGGATGACTATTTCAGTATAGTGATTTTGAATCGACTATGATCATGGTCAAAACGACCATTAAAAAAAGTTGATCCAACATTTGCCATAATGTCGGTATGGTCCTTGTCACCATGCGGATAGTCAAGAAAGCCATGAACGTGGTGAATTCGACCATTTTGATGGTTATTGTAACCATTACATGCAATAGTCATCTTGACCATGATTTAATCGTCGGTATAACGATAGAATTTTTCTCAGAGTATATGAAACTGTTAAAAAGATGGGTGATTTAGAAAAATACAATGTGAGGTAAAATTACCCACCTTGAAACAGCTTCATGTAGTTCTAGAGGGTGGTGTTTTTAACTCTCATATGGGTGAAAATTTACTTCGTAAAAATTTGAAATCCTTCAGAGCTTGTCAGAAGTACAAGAACAAGTCTTATACCGTTGCACCTCGCTTTGGTGTTTAATTTTATTTCCAGCTCTGAATTCGGGATGACAATTTGAAGCATGGATGTGCTAAGAGATAACTGGACCCAGAATGTTTCCGAAAACTACAATGAAAGTGATTTTAAAAATTAGAAACACATTTTTTTAAACACGTAGAATAAAAATATTTAACTTTTACTCGATGTATTATAGCATACATCATTAAATAAGATGTACCATTTTCATTTTTAATTTCTTAAGATTTTCCCAGGGGGTAAGTCACTCGGCCACCATGTGTAACACCATCAAAAACACAATCTGACACACTTCAAACACATTCGCCACCTCCTGAAAGATAAAGTCATTTATATATCGCTGTTTGCAGTTAAAATTGGACTCCGACAAAAACAGAAAAAGTGTTATAAAAGTGCACGTTTACGTCAAATCGTTTCCTGTCTTCAGTGAACTTATACCTTTCAGCATAAAGGATAAGTGCACCGAAGACAACAAAACGATTTGACGTAAACGTGCACTTTTATCACACTTCAAAATGCGCAAAAAAACTTCTAGAGTCCAATCACAACTGCAACCAGAAATAAATAGCATACATTTTCAATTGTTGTATTGCCATATATGTTGAAACACAAACACAACGTGGCAGAGAGACTAACCCCCTGGATTTTTCTGAAAAATTTTTGATAATAGTATTTAATCGACTTTGATAAGATGGATGCCTTCAATTGACCCATAAACTTTGACCCATAGTTAACCCATAAAAAAATCTGGCGTCGAGAAGATGGGTGAAAAGAAAACATCTATTTTGACGTACAGACGTTGTTCTCACTTATGGATTTAACGCTTTTAGCCACCTTGTGGGTTAGTCCACTTACCTCTAAGGAGGGTGAAAAAACACCCATTTCTGAGTATTTTGATTCCTCCGTGTAGCGTTTGACAGTATGCAACATATCACGGGCCTTAGGCCGTTGGGGTGTGGAATTGGTTCGTGCACCCTGGAAACGCTGAGCTCCCCTTAACGGCTAAACGAACTACAACGGAGGAAGCGGGATCCGGCAGGAAGCCGTAAGCAGTCGTGACATGGAGAACAGGGACGATGTGGGGTAATGCCGTACTCTCAGACGTTCCAACCCCGGCCTTGGCCCTGGCTTTCTCGATCAAAGGAGGGACCATACGACGAGGCAGGTACCGTAAGTGGTCGGGTAAGGAAATCGCCGACGTTTTGGATGGACCACCAGACATCCCGAACCCTGCTTCGATCCAGGAGCATCTCGATCGAATCAGCGTCAGGTCGCCGAAGCTAATTACTAAAGACCTATGTAGCTAGACATAGTGGGTGCGTAAAGCACACTAGCCCCCTCCCTGAAGTAATACCAAAGGTGGTACCGGGCAGGGCCGGGGCTCGAGGCACGGGTGGTTTTATAGTGGGTCGAGGAGTTGGCGCCCTCATCCCCACACCCTGAGTTCTTCAGGAGTCTGTTTGCAGATTTTTCATCCCGCCTAAAAAAAGGCCGATCCCAACGCTAAGTTTCATGTTTGTTGCAAACAGCTTGCCAGTTTTAAAATTTGAAACTAGAACACGTTAATCACGATGCGATATTTTAAAAATATTGGTTGCTCATGATTCTTTGTGTGTATTTGTGTAAACAAAAAACGCTAATTTAACAGTCATCAGTCAAAACATAGCATAACCACAAACAAAAACAGTTTAAAACAATGTTGCATCCGTGTTTCAAATCGCGGTGAAAATAGAACAGAGCTGTCGAGCAGTTGCAAATCTGTTGCATAAATTTGCTCGAAAAGTAGAGCTGCAACACAGGATTGGGAATGGTTTGTTTCAGTTCTACTTGTAAACTATAACAGCCCATACAAAGTGGAACAGCGTTGGGATCAGCCTTACACGCAAAAAAAAACCGCAGTAGAAACTACCAGTTCGAGGGTTAAATTAAGGGCAAACACCAACAATTTTCAGCTGACTATAAACACAGAGAACAGACATGGATGTCCATATACCTTTTCTTGAAAAACGTGTGTAAAAGTATACGGGGGCAGCCGGTATTCGAAGCAAGTGCAGAGAAAAACAAACAATATGTTCAGGTTATGTGCTTGGCTTTTTATTGACGAACATTGACATGACAGTTATCACACAACTGCAGCGCCGCCTACCAGGAGCATAACGACATACATTTGAAATGTCTGTTTAAAGTTTTACACAAGTAGCAGACCGAAGATGAACGTCTGTTCTCTGTGCTATAAATGCGTTTGATTTTACCATGGTGCGTTTGATATCAATACTAGGGGGGAGACAACTTAATCTTGCATTAATTTTAATGCCAATACTATGAGCACAGAGAACAGACGTTCATCTTCGGTCTGCTACTTGTGTAAAATTTTAAACCGTTATTTCAAATGTATGTCGTTATGCTCCTGGTAGGCGGCGCTGCAGTTGTGCGATAACTGTCATGTTAATGTTTATCAATAAAAAGCTTAGCACATAACCTGAAAAGTTTTGTTTGTTCTTCACTGCAGTTGCTTCTTATACCGGCTGCCCATATTAAATTTTACACACGTTTTTCAAGAAAAGGTATATGGACATCAATGTCTGTTCTCTGTGCTATGAGTATCAATATGAGGTCTGTCAAATTTACCACAAATGTTGAAAGTTTTACCATAAACGTAGTAAATTTGACTGAAATTTCATGGTAGTTTTGAAGATGGACATAGTCGGGTATAATGGTAGTTTTTACTACAAGATTTGTTCCTGTGTAGTCACTCTGCCACGTTGTGTTTGTTTTTCTGTATGTCGGAAGGTGTTTCTGTGTTTCAACATATCTGGCAATACTACAATTGGAAATTTATGCTATTTGGCAACCATGGATTATTTTTTGACGTTCAATTCACGCAAACTCACGTATCATCTGAATCACATCAGTGCAAGCGAGAGAGAAACAGAACAGTGAAAAAACAAACAATCGATTCGTGTAAGTGGTGCCAGAAATGACTTTATCTCTCAGGAGGTGGCGAATGTGTTTGAAGTGTGTCGGATTGTGTTTTTGATGGTGTTACCAAATGGTGGCCGAGTGACTGACTCCCTGACTGCAACACAGCATTGGGAATGGCTTGTTTCAGTTCTAGTTGTAAACTATAACAGCCCATACAAAGTCGAACGGCGTTGGGATCGGCCTTATTTGAATAAGGCCCGCCTGACGTTTGTTACTACGGGTAGGAACGCCGCAGCATTGTTTACATACAATGCATCACGTTTGGTTGTTAGAGATTTTGGCTTAAGGAAAATTGCTGTCCGCCAGGTCCCTGGTGATTTCAGCCAGAAATTAAATATGCCCAAATCATACATCATTCCAGATTTGACGGATAAACAAAACTCGACGAAACGCGCAGAAATCGGCGGGACATCCCTCAATAAAACGTCATTTGATGTAAAACTTCACTTGACGTATGCTTGTTTGTTTACACGCGAATTAATTTTCGCAGTTTTTCACCAAGTTATTTGAACAAAATATAAAATTTTATTAAACAAGGCAAGTTTGTGCAAATTTTGATTGTTCTTCTGTCGGCAACGATGCTCGATGGTTGGTACTGTCGTTCAATGAACGAACAAGCACTTCAACAGCAGCAGCAGCAACAGCAACAACATCCACATCCGTCCCAGCCGCAAGGACGAAACTCGCTGGATGGTGACGATTTGGGCGACCGGGAAGATCGGGACGGTGGCGATAGCTCCGGCCAGGATGAGGACAGTGACGAGGACGTTCTACCGACACGGCGCAACATTGACTATAAAGCACAGTACAACACTCTCAAGAAGAAGTTGAAGTATCTGCTCTATGTGAGTAGTGCGATGAGCGGTGGATTGTCTCAGCATTTCTGGTGGGAAGTTGTGGAATAATTGTTTGGATGTATATTTGTTTGCAGGAGAACGAATTCTTTCAAGAGAATCTACGCACTAGCCAACGACGGCTGTTGAAGGTCACGCGCGACAGATCATTCCTTCTGGACCGGCTGCTGCAGTACGAAAAAACTGATCTCACATCGTCGGAAAGTGAAGACACCGAATCGTCGGATGATTCGTCGAAAATGGAGCCGACGGCTCCGACGGTGGGTCGGAAGCGCAAAAACGATGCGTCCGGTTCAAACAATTCTTCACTGATGAAAAATCCCCCTAAGCGGAGGAAGCCCGGTCCGAAGAAGCAGATTTCACAACAGATCCAGCAACAAGCCATCCTGCAACAGCAGCGTCAGCTGCAGGCTCAACATCAGGCGCAGATTATGGCTCAGTTACAGGCTCAGTCGCAACAATTCCAGCAGCAGCATCAGAACGTCAACAATAACCATCATCAGCAGCAACAACAGCAGCCGAACCAGGAAGGGCATCTGACGACGGAGGAAGTCGAGCGACACTTGCAATCGCGAGCCCAGTCCATGCTGGAGGTGGTTCCAGAGGGGGAGCTGCCGAACGAAATGTTCAGCCAAAATCCGTCCAGCGAATCCAACGACCAGATGGTGGACACTTCACCGAGCAACATAGGCGAAGAGTGCCTGTCGGTCGATTTGAATATGATGCAACAGGATTGACCGCAGGAGAGCGGTTTATAGCAGTAGGTTTGGTGTGCTAGTTTTTATGGAATAAATCGACGTGATTAAATGGAGGTCATTTTTTTTCTTGGGAGAAATATTTCCTTTCAATTATTAGTTGCTTTGTCCGGAAAATGTATTGGCATTCGTAGCGGTTTTCACATGGGGATGGGGTCAAATAGTCCCGCGCATGTGTATTGTTAGTCGATTGCCGTCAAAACAGTGGCAGACATCTGCGAGGCAGCAAAGTTGCGATGGCCATCAACGACCCGCACCAGTGTCGGTTGTGCCTGCGGGTTTGCGAAGACACCTTCCTGGAGAGCATCTTCTCCGAGAAGGAGTATAGCATCGCGCATCAGATCTTCGAATGCACTTCGATACGGGTCACCAAGCAAGATAACCTGACCAAAATCTGTCGGAACTGTGCGACACTGTTGTTCATCACGACCGAGTTCCGGAATGCGTGCTTCAAGACCAACCGACTGCTGATGGAGGACTTTGTCATCCTGGAGGTGGGCGAGTGGATAGACTCGACGAGTCGAAGCGCCCTGGCCAGCTGTTCGCAGCTGATAGTGAAGCACAAACAGCAGGTGGATTACCTGTATGAAAGCATAGTGCCCGATTCCGAGTCGTATCTGGCAGGATCGTTGGAAATTGAGCGGGAGTTGTTCAATTCGGCTACAAGTGGGTGTGATTTGAAGGAAAAGGATGTGGGAGAGGAGTTGGGTGAATTGGAGGCGGAAGAACCAGATCCGGAGATTATCCAAGAGATAACGAAGTTTTTGGAAGCGCAGCAGACGATCGATGAGGGTGGAATGTGCCAAATTTGCTCGTTGGACGAGGGAAAGAAGATTTCGGATGACGCTGCAACTGACTTCGAAAAGTATCTTCTGGACCGACGGACGGCGTGGATCTGTGACATGTGTCAACAGTGTTTGGAAATGGTCACTGTGTGGCATGGGTTGTTCCGAAACGGGAGAAGTAAGACTGTAAAAAGTACGAGGCATAAGCTGAATAGTATCAAGGAAACCCAGCGCCACCTTCTCAAGCAATTTCACGATCTTAAACTGCAGCTTGAGAAATCGGAGATTCCCAAGCCGAAACCTGAACGAGTGAAGGTGACAAAGCGTAAAACAATCGAATGCAATCAATGTGGAAAGCGGTACGACAGTTGGAAGATGAAAGCCCACCTTAACGAGCATGAAAGTAAGTCTATTTATTGATTCGAAGTTATGAAACCCGTATTTGATGATGAATTTCAGAGAAGAAACCATTCAAGTGCGATCAACCGGGATGCAGCAGCGCCTTCACCGGAGTTGACCTACTGAACCGCCACAAGAAACTTTGGCACACGGATTACTTCTACAAAAGCTGTCCCACGTGTGGCAAAAGGTGTAAAACTCAGGGAATCTACAAGACGCACATTTCTTACCATGAGGAACCGCAACTGCCTTGCGAAGTATGCGGAAAATTAATGAGAAACAAGTAAGTTTTGTCCTGAATTTCAAATTGTAAATTGACTTTCATTTTAACAATTACAGACGAAGCATGTGGAAGCACATGAAGTCACATCAGAAGCCGGAACAACGGGAGCACGTGTGTGAAGTATGCAACAAGCGCTTCGCAGTGGCTTACACCTTACGGGTGCACCGACGAATTCACACCAACGAAAAGCCCTTCCATTGCAATCTCTGTGGGAAGCAGTTTCAGTACAACTGCCTACTGAAAAATCACGTGGACAGATATCATAAAGCGTGAAGAGAGGTGGACTGATGTGATAATCAAGAAAATACACGTTCACCGAATAAGCAGGCGTTCCTTCATTAAACCGAATCGTACTTCATATTGCTATTCTGTTCCTCCTCCTGCATCCGTTGCTGCTGAACACCCAGTTCCGCCGGGAAGGTACCATTCCGCATGTGCGTCTTGTAGTGAGCTCCTAGGTTGTGCTTCACCGTAAAACGCTTTCCACAAATCTCGCACGGGAAGAGTGCCACTCCCGTATGAACCACGGAATGCAACTTCAGCCCGAATCTGCAATGACAAAATAACTTAACATCATTCTTCATCACGAATCAGGCGACTTACTTCCGGCGAAACTTCTTCCCGCAAACATCGCACTCATGCTTGGGTTCCTCCGTGTGCAGCTTCCGGTGCCGCATCCAGCAGTTCGTTCCCTTGATCCGTTTGCCGCAGTCCGGACAGTCGTAGTACCGCATTATACTCTTGTGCAAATGTCGATGCTGCTGCAGGCTATACTTCGAGTACAGTCGCCTTCCGCAACCCTCGATCTCGCAAACAAACGGCTTCACACCCCGATGACGATTCAGATGACCCTCTAAACAAACCTGGGAAATCAGCTCTCCACAGGTATCGCACATAACTTTTTCGTTCTTCATCCTTCGCTCCGAATCACCCTGCTTCCGTCGGCCACGTTTCTTCTTTGGTTTCTCTTCCTCTTGTTCCTCATCCGACTCCACCGCATCCAAATCAGGTTCAGAATTGTTAACCTGATCCACGTTCTGATCTTCTTCCTCCTTGATATCGATCTGATTCACCAAATTTTGCTCGTTCGCATCGCCGTCTTCCTCTTCTTTGATCTCATCCAAAACCCCACAGTCTCCTTCCTCCGGAACGGTTACTTTGAAAACGTCCTGCTCCGTTTCGATGATGGTAGTTTCAACTGTACCGCCAGTCTCCAGCACCGTTTCCCTGTGCCGCTCTATCAGACACCATAGCGAATCAATTAATCCGGAGGCCTGCTTCCAGCTGTCCCCGTTGAGTGTGTGTCCCTTAACCATCAGCCGTTCCGTTCGTTGGCAAATGTCCTGGAAGCACACGATCAGATCGATCATCATACGGCAACTGGTGCATATGCTCGTGGTGTAATCGGTTCGATGTAGCTGTAGCGAAAAAAAGAAGTTTTTAATCGTTCCCGATTCGATTGGGGAGCTTTCCCTACCTTGATTCCGACCGCTCGGGAGATTCGCTTTTTCCAATCCGATCCTCGGGTGAAGATTTCTTGCAGGTCTTCTTGGGGGTACTCGTGAAGGCACAGACGGCAAGGTGGGTAACGGAGACCGCAGGGTTTCGCCATAGGCTCCTCTGCTATGGTTCCTTCCGACATTTGGAAGGGTTTTCACTGCTTTTCCAGGATCTTTTTTGATTGTTCGTAAATTAAAAAATTAAAAAAATCGCGATTCCGAATTCCCATTGATGAGTTTGTTGTTGTTTTCGAGATGAACTTGGAACTAGGGATGTCGTAAAATAATCGATTTTTTTCTAATCGATTGATTTACCCTCTGGGACTTTTCCAATCGTTAATTGTTGAAAAAGTTATTTTTTTTTATATATTTTTTTTTTTGTAAAAAAATTTTTGTTGAAAAATTTTTTTTTTTTTTTTTTTTTTTTAAAAACCAGTGGGGTAGGGGTAAAGGAGCGTAGTGTTATAAAAACGAGAAAAACGCGGCGTGGGGGGGGGGGTGTTGCGGGAGATTCGATGGGGAGTTCTTTCAGCGAGATCGTTACACCCGATTTAGGTTTTGATCAGCTCAAGCTAAAATGTAGTTATATTTTAGAATAGGCTCATTAATCAATTCATTCATCTACTCACAATTCAGTCTCCGTACTATGGTTTTATCTCACACACAACAATGTTTTTCGAACAAATTTTAGCCTGTCCTGTAATTAGCTTGTAAGTTTTAATCTAGGTATAAGTGTACAAATTATCAAATTCACCTTTGTAATTAATAATACTCAAAAATAATTCCTACTTCTCGCAATTAATCAAATTGTCACCGACTATTTTAGAGCTCGTAAACAATTCTCTTGTCACTGTCTGTTTATTATTGCTTTCTCCTTCTCATCACGTTTGAAGTTTCTCGCCTGTCAAACGATCCAGTGGGCATAGGTGGGCGCACACGACGGTCTGTGTTCACAGTGGGCTGTTGCGGCGAACATCCTCCCCCCCGTGTCGCCTTATCATCTGATCCGGCGTCACCAGACCTCATCACGTCCAGCACAGCCAACTTCGTGACAGGCCTCTTCAACTTCCCACCCGATATCTGCACTTCCGCTCTACGCGGTACGCCATCCTTTCCCGGAATCGTTTGGATCACTCGTCCACGTATCCACCGATTCCTCACATTTTCGTCCACTATCAGAACGAGATCTCCAACCTCGATCGCCTTCACATCCCTGAACCACTTCGTCCGACGTATGATGGTTGGTAGATACTCCACCACCCAACGGCGCCAGAAGTTATCCAGCGTATGCTTCACCAAGTTCCAACTACTGTTCAGCGCCATCCCTGGGTCCGTCGGAAACTTCTCGGGTTCTCGTACGCCATTCGAGCTTAACAGCAAAAAGTGGTTCGGGGTCAATGATTCGTGGTTCGCCGTTTCCAGCGGGATGAACGTAAGCGGCCTGGAGTTGACCATGCTTTCTGCTTCAGCTAACACCGTTGCAAACGATTCGTCGTCCAGCTTCCGCACTACTGGAACACACCCCAATGCTGCCTTCACTGCGCGAACCATTCTCTCCCAACAGCCTCCCATATGCGGCGCAGCCGGTGGGTTGAACCGCCATTGGGTTTGGGCGTTCGTAAAGGTGCTCCCCAAATCCGTAGACATCCTGTTGAACTCGTCTTGAAGCTCTCGACTCGCTCCAATGAAGTTCGTGCCATTGTCAGAGTAGATTTCTTGAGGAGATCCCCGTCGTGCTATGAACCTTCTGATCGCCTTCTTGCACGCATCCGTAGACAAACTGGCAACTACCTCAAGATGAATGGCCCTGACGGTAAGGCAGGTGAATAGGCAGACCCATCGTTTCGCCACGCTGCGTCCAAATTTCACCAGATACGGTCCGAAAAGATCTACTCCAACATAGATAAACGCTCGTACGCCCGGCTGCAATCGTACCGCAGGCAGCGGTCCCATTTTAGGAGCAACGGGTAAAGACTTGTAGACGCGACACCACATGCAGCGTTTCCTGGCTAGGCGAATTTCCACTCGCAAACGTGGCACATGGAACTTCTGCCGCACTTCGTTGACTACGGTCTCATCGTTGGCGTGGCCGAACTTCCGATGGTAGAAGTCCAACAGTAGTTCGGTAATCCGATGGTTTCTCGGAAGGATAATCGGAAACTTTGCATCATACGTGAGTACCTCCGCTTCTGCTGCTCTACTGCCTACCCGTAACACTCCGTACTCGTCGGCGAACGGTGACTGCTTCACGATACTGCTGGATGCTTTTATCTGCTTCTGTTGGTCAGTGCTTCGATTTAAGTTCTGCTTCAGGGTCGCAACTTCCTCAGGGAACGCCTCGGACTGAGGGCTAGACCCCAAGGTTCTTTCCGCTTTTTGAACCTCCCCACGCGGGGGGGGGGGAAATTCGGGGTTTCGTTTGTTTTTTTGGTTTTTTTCCATCCGATCCTGGTCTTTGTTGCAATCGGGTCGTTCAATTTTCCCTCACGCAGCTTCAGTGTAGCGAGAAGATGGATGTTGCTTTGTCCGATTAGGATTCCTGGTACAGCACACCTGAAGCTCTTCACTGGAAGCTTTTGGAGATGCGCGTATCGATTAGCAAGCTCTTCGTAGTCTGTGGTCTGCTGTGGTAAGCCGAGATTTTCGACCGTGTATACCTCAGACAACTTGTATCGCTTGTTAACACCTGCCTCGGAAATCTCCATCGTGATGACTTCTGTTCCAGCGATCGTCTTGTTAATACCTCCGGTCCACTCGAGGTTCAAAGTCTCCACTTCTCCACTCGCACCGAGAGCTTCAGCGATCGACCGCTCCACGAGTGTTACTGACGATCCATCGTCAAGGAATGCGAAGGTGTTGAATTGTCCCTTTGCCCCAAATAAGGTCACTGGCAGGATTCGGAAAAGCGTGGACGACGACAGCTGACGATGAACTGTAACCACCGCGCTAGTAGTTGTGGAATTCGTTGGAGGCTCGAAGTGAAGTAGACGATGATGTCGCTTTGGGCAGTCGTTGATTCCGCAAACTTCTCCTTTGCATGGCCACCGAGCGTGTGACGTGAGACAACGAGCGCACAGTTTGTTTGCCTTCACTGCCTTCCATCTGCCATCTAGATCCAGCCCTTTGAACGACGAGCAGTTTTCGATTTTGTGACTGTCGACGTTGCAAACGGAACACGATTTGGTACCTTTTTCGTTCAGCTGTCCACTGTTGGTTCCAGCTTTCTGCATCTCCTCTCGGCGATTCGATTTTGGCTGCTCGGTAGCCACGTGCGCGTTCACAAACGACTTGTCCTTTGGTCGGTTCCGCTCCTCTTTAGCAGCTTTCTGTGGGATGATTGCGAGCTGCGTTACGCCACTAGCCGCCGACGACACTTTCGCCATGTAGTCGCTGAATACGTTCAGATCCACCATTGGAACTTGCTCCTGGTAAAGCGCCCAGCTGAATTTCACCGTTGCCGGAAGCTTGTCCACCAACTCCTGAAGCAGGATCGGATTTGCTAGATGCCTCTCTAACCCAACTGCTCTCAAGTGCCCGCAAAGATTTTGGACTATCAGCCCAAAACTAACCAGCGTCTCCAACCGGTCGGGTTTTGGTGGAGGGGTTGCTCGAACCTTGGCAATCATGTTGTTGACGATCTGTTCCGGACGGCCATATAACTGCTGCAGAGTGGACATTACTTGGGGCACTGTCGACGGGTGGAGCAAGAAGCTGCTGACCGATTTCTTCGCATTTCCTTTCAGGCTTCGCTGCAATCTTAGAAGGTTTTCCGAATCGGTATACCCGCAAGCCTGTGTTGAATGCTGGTAGCTGCTAATAAACAGCGGCCAATCGATCGGATCCCCGGAGAAGATCGGGAGCTCCTTGGTGACCACTTGTCTAGCTGCGATCTGTTGGGGCGTTGGTCCAAACTGAGCCGGCAGCAGAGTCTGCGAAGGTATTTGTGGGTGGATGGTTGGCATGGAAGGAAACAAGTTCAAAGTCGGAGGAATGGGGACAGGTGCGTTCATCATTCCAACACCACACGAACTAGATTGCGTCACAAACTCCTGTGGACGATTGGGCAAACCAGAATTTACCGACATTGGAGGAGGCGGAGGGGGAAAGACATAATCTGAATCGACGCGATTGGAACTTTCGGCGTTAGGCGCGTTCGTAGATTCAAACCAAGAAGCAGGCGGAGGAGGCAATGAAAGAGAACAATCATTATCTCCCGGTCCGTCTTGAGTACCGCTGATGAACTGCTGAACTTCGTCGTGTAGGTCCCAATACTCCTTTACCGCTTCGTTCCGCAGACGATGTGATTCGTTTTCGCGTTGCTCTGCTGCTTCAAGCTGGGATTTCAGCAGCTGCTCGGTGCCACGCAGACACTGGATTTCACTCTCCAGCTCTGCTAGCTGCAGTTGGAGCGCTTCGCATTCCCTGTTACGCAACATGAGTTGATCCCGAAACTTTTCTTCCGTCGCGCGACTCCTCTCCTTCTCCTCGATGAGCAGTTTCTCCAAAGTTTCCACCTGAGCCTTCAGTGCCGCTTGTTCGCGGTCTCGTCGATTAAGCTGAATCCGCAAACCAGCCTCCGATTCACGTACCAGCTTCAACTCGTTCTCATACTGCCACTGCAGACCGTTGATCCGGTTCACTAGCTCCATCTCACGTTTCCGTCTCGTATCGACGTCCAACTGATGTTTTGCCACTAGCTCCTGGACAACTCGATGTTCCGCTTCCGTCTGCCTTTGAAACTGAAGGGCTTTCTGCTTCCGAAGCTCACCTGTCTCGACACTCCAACGCTTGTAGTGAGCACCAATGCGATTAACACTCGGCCCGGCGCTAGCACTTAGCTTGATTTCTTCCACCTTCAGCAGATCCGCGTAGGGCTGAAGGTCAACGAGCGGTAAGTCTGCCGGTCCCTTTTTCTGACCGTCGTTTTCCGTGTCTCCTCCGACAGCGCCTTCAAGAGAATCCTCAGAGTCGATGGTGATGCTTCCCAAATTCCGTGGGATTGACTTCGCCTCAAATCCCACACCTGCTCTAACATCACCGGGGGGTGGGGAAATAGCTGGTGGAATTCCCAGCGGGGTTGAAGAAGGGTGTACTACCTGCGAATTTCCTGAGGCCGAATACTCCGACAGATCAGCATTTACCGACGTTGACGCAGGTATCTGTTGCACGATTACCTGGCCGGAACTCTCACCTGCCTTTGTCTGTCGAATCCAATCTTCAGTGCGTTTCGCACTCCTCTGGCTGCTCCGCATACTCCGCACACTTTTATTTTCTTCGTCGCCTTTCCGATTTAGCAGTTCATGCTTGCGCGCGATGAACTGTCTACCCTGCTCCAGCTTCTCCTGAAGTTCCTTCTCGTTCAGAGCTCGTTCTCTTGCAATCCGCTCGCGATTCAGGTCCTCGAGCAATTTCCATTCTTCTTCCAGGCGCTGCAGGTCGCGTTCCATTCTGGATCTACGAACACTCGAAGTTCTGGAAATGCCGCTAATCTGGCTATGTGCTGGCTCGGACACACCAGGCACACACACCGCACAAACGAAGCTCACAGAGCGTACCGTGGCCGTGTTGACGTTGGCACAGGTAAAATGATACCAGTGCTCACAATGCCCACACTGAACCATATATTGCTCCGCGTTATTCGGCTGTTCGCATCCGGCACAATCGCATAACTCACCTCCGTCTTCATCCACTCTGGACGGGATGAAAGAATCTTCCGAAGACTTACTCGATGCCTTGTCGTCGACCCCCGGGTTGAGGTTAGCATTCGCCTGCTGGGACCTCGTTTGTGACCGGGTTTGCCGCACATTAGACAGCGAGCTCATCATGTTCCGGTGAATTCTTGAGAAATTGTTGCGGGAGATTCGATGGGGAGTTCTTTCAGCGAGATCGTTACACCCGATTTAGGTTTTGATCAGCTCAAGCTAAAATGTAGTTATATTTTAGAATAGGCTCATTAATCAATTCATT
>JAHHFK020002275.1:0-56861 GCA_024533555.2 Aedes koreicus
GTTCCAGAAAGTATAAGCACACTTTCAAAATAACAAAAAAGTCATGTTTTTTAAGTTTTAATAATTTTATTTGGCAAATCATATTTGTATTTGTGTTTTATATGATATTTTACTCTCGTTTAATCAAAATATTTAATCAAAGCCAAGACTCCTAACTTTTCCTCGAACATGACCCATTAGCTTCTGCACAGTGGTACTTCCCACCATTTTGACCACTTTTTTGGTCAATCTTTTTTTAAATTTTTGGATGTCGTCTGCTGGTTTTATGAATTTTCGAAGCTTTGCTTTGGTTAAAGCCCAAAAAGCCTCCAGGCAGTTCGGCGGATTCATGTCTTTCGGCACGAAACATACATTTTGACTTTTGTACCATTCTAAAGTGTCCTTTGCGTAATGACATGACGCCAAATCAGGCCAAAACACTACTTGACCTTCGTGCTGCCTGATCATCGGCAATAATCGCTTCTGGAGACATTCCTTAACGTATTTCTGAGTGTTCATCGTCTCCGTTGTGATGTACGGACTAGATGTTTTACCACACTCGCATATTGCCTGCCAAACCATAACCTTCTTACCGAATTTTTCGGTAAAAATTGCCTTCTCCGTTTTGGAGATGTCTTTGTCTTCGCTTACAGTATAGAATTGTGGTCCGGGAAGCGTTTTGTAATCTAGTTTCACATACGTTTCATCGTCCATTATTATACACCCAGAATTTCTACACAATAACGAATCGTAGAGTTTGCGGGCCCGTGGTTTCATGGCCGCAGCCTGTTTGGGTTCCTTTTGGGTTTTTTCTGCTTTCGGTATGTTTTTAGCCCAAGTCTTTCTTTGGCACGCATGACGTTACTCGACGAGGTCCCTAGTTTTTTCGCAACATCCCGAACGGAAGTCGCTGGTTTTCGCTTATAGGCATCCCTGATCTTTTTATCGATATCTGGACTAACAGGACCGAATTTCCGACCATTCTTCGGCGCATCTTCAAACGTACACTGTTCTCTATATTTTCGAATCGCAGATCGTACCGCTCCGACGCTTACACCCTCTTCCTTGGCCAATTTTCTCAAGGAGAGTCCGCTCACAGTGCAACATTTGTGCACGATACTTTTTCGTTGTTCCGGAGTAAGACCGTGCATTTTGATAGGTAACACAAAACTGAGCACTTTTTTGATGCTATGTCATTCAGAAATGTGCAAACAAAAGGACGCAGCCAAAACATGTTGAAATATTTCATTATATTCAAAGTGATCGTTAAAATAAGGTGTGCTTATACTTTCTGGAACAGTCGTTAGGAGAGGCGGCGCAACCCCGGCGTAGTGGTGAACATCCATACCTCTCACGCCAAAGTCACGAGTTCGAATCTTACCCCCCGACAAGTTACGAAAATGCCCAAAAGCGGTGTTTGAGTGACTACCACAGGAGATGAACCAGCCCAAGGCTGAAAATCTCAATAATCAAGGAAAAAAAAAAAAAGGGGGTAACACGCATAAAATATGACGCGAGAGATGTGTGGTAAGTGTGGGTGAGAAGTGATGTTGCGACGTCGCCACCTGTTTTGTAGAATATTGTGGGGTGTGCTGCGCAGTAGTATGCCGACGAAAAAAAAAACCCGGTCGGAAGAACAAAAAACAAGAAGGGGAGAAATCGCGCGCCAAAACTATATGATTTGGGTCACTCAACAGCGACTTAGACAAATTCGGTCGAGATTTTTGGCAATGTGAAAGCAGATCCAACAGATTCCAACATTGGAGGAAAAACCCAAACTCTGCTCGAGTGTAAAAAGAGATGAGACCAAACTTCCTAGGCGGGGGGGGAGAGACGCTCCCCCACACTTTTGGGGGGGGTGAAAAAAAAAGAAGGCAGGATGGGTGGTGGTGGTGATGATCTTTTGATGGAGAGCGGCGGTGGTACTTGGAAACAAAGGTTAACAATTAAATGTGAAGGTATTTATTTTGGCCCCACAATATTCATCTTATGATAGAAAAATTTAATCCACGCTTCAATATACACCATACAACAGAATCATAGGTACACCTAAAATGACAGGAAGAAACATGAAGTTAGTGGTTGTTGTTGTTGTTGTTGTTGTTTATTTAATTACCATTTAACCATATTGGTAATTCTGGTCAGTTTTATAAGAACGGTTACAGAGTTTAATTGTATGTATGAATTTAGTTCTTAACACTAATGTATAATTCATAATTTTCTTTGATCTAATTTTATAGCCTTGTTTCGATTTAAACTGGATTGATGATGGCGGCTGCCCTTGCTGCTTTCGTGGCCTGGATTTTCCATTGTTTTTTGATCGTCTTCACAATGGTGACACATAGGAGTATCCCAACCATAATGATGAGTAGGTTCAGCTTCTGGTCGTGGTCACTTAGGATACTGGTGTGTACTTCCTGGGTTTGTATGATGGTGACGTCCTGGTCACCACTTTGCTCTGCTTGTTTCGATTTGTCGTTACCCATTACAGTTGATGCGATAGCGATAGCAATTGTACAAAATGACTTTGATTACTGATGACTGGTTAGTGGTGATTTCAGATCATCTCAATATGAAACAAGTTCAACTCAATATTCAACATCACATTCTGGTAGCAAGCCTACAAGGTAAGCTAATTGAAATATTTCCTCCACTTCAGTTAAGTCTTCAAAATGAGAGTAATTAATTTGAAGTCATTCATGATTCACACATTCATTTATGAACCCGATGAGTAGAGTTTATTTCCGTATCATTGAACTGTTTATCAATCCGGAAAATATAGAAGTTTTAGACCTATTTCATATCAACTGATAAAAACAGCACCCCATGATTAAACTATTCCCTACATTTCATTTTTCACTCTAGATCTGAGAATGATGGGAAGTGTACCCCACATTAAATGATATTAATTGTTGGTTTGCGTGTGGGTTTTGCTATTTTCAACCCTCTAGAATCAAAATTCAAACATCTGGATTAGGACGTGTCATCAACTTTTGCACAAGTTTCAACCCCATCGTCTGCTTTTTTTGAGAACAGGTTCGATGTAATGTACCCTCGTTAAAATGTATCCACGATATAGCGTCACTCGATATAACGTACACCTTTTTATTGTGTTTTTTAGATTTTTTGTTGTTGTTGTGATCGTTTTAAAGAGGGGTTTTTTGGGGGGGTGGGGAAAAAAAAAAAAAAAAAAATTTTAAAAAAAAAAAATTTTTTTTTTTTTTTTTTGGATAAAAAAATCAAAAAAAAATACTTCCCTCTCGTAGGTCAAATTTGTCACCTTGTCGACGGTGAGAGGGCTTATCCCATGCTATAAACATGCATGTGAGACCAAGAATTTGACCAGTAGTACTCATTTTTTCACTGCCACGTCGTAGAACGTTTATATAAAGGCACTAACATCAGGTGTGATACTGGCGGGTTAGGCCGCAATTCACTCATAGACTTCTTACTTTCAAACTCAGGGAAACGACTAAAAGTACACTTTTCATTTTCGTGACAACTTATGTTATTGTTCATCCATTTGTTTTATGGAATGAATAACCAAAATACCTTGTTTGCTCATGGTATAATAACTGAATGTAATTGTACTATTTTCGAAAGGGGTGAATGTTTTCATTAGGGTAATTATCTGACTGTTCGAAATGAAGCACATAGTCACAGAAAAGTGTTCCTTAAGACTGACGATGACAAACATGTATATTAGAGATAAGACGCGGAGGGCCCCCTTCGAAAACACCATGTGAAGCAGTAGAATAAACCTTTCCTTGTGATTTATAGCAGTAGTAATGTTTGGTGAGTCATATACATTATTATGGGGTCAAGGTTTTCGTATTACCTACTTGTTTGCAAAGTTCAAACACGGCAATTCAACCCGGCCGCGCTTTAATTCAAATGTATCCTCCAAACCAAACAATTAAAATAAGCCCACTGGATAAGAAATACAAACGTGTTTTTTACTAGGTTTCAGATCAGTTCGTTTTTCAAATATTTTCAAATTTGAGATGGCTACTAGATCCCAAGCTGGAGAATGGGCTAGAATGTAGGGTTGAAACATTTAGCCTTTCTTTTTTTTGGTTAGATTTGGGTGATTAGAATTAGAGGTTCTGAGGTTCTAAGTTTAGTCAGGTTACAGGACAATGATAAGAAAATGTTTTGTCAAAGAAACCAATAATCTCACATACACCCTGCATGCCACAGTAAAAAAAAAAAACTAAAACCTTCTTTCTCTTTTGTTTTATGTTACTAACTCTCTGCATGCGGTAACCATCATGGCCGCAAGTGGTTGTGAAATTCAAGCACCTGATCACACATCCACGCGGTCAAGGTGTCGAGATCGGCTGTGAAATGGATCGATTGAAGTGCGAAGGACCTGCTCAGCCCTAGGCTACATGCGGTTTTGATAAGGAAGTGATCGTATCAATTTTAAGACAAAGTACCTATGGAGCATCCTCGAAAAAATCAAAGACATCACACAAAAAGAAGTATCATCAGTCCTTATTAAGTATATATGAAATCAAAACTGTCATACTATCTAAAACATTCATCTTTCTTAAGATCAAAAAGTTATATTACAGTCATTACTAGTTCCAAATCACAAACAAATTAAACATTTCAAATCATTTTGTTGCAACACGGCCATCTCAATCCAAAAAAAACACTACAAACCCCTAACCCCAACCTAATCCTTATCACCTCCCATGGCGTTCAAGTAGTCCCCATAGACCAGTTCGCCATTACCCCTCCCTAACCCTCGGCTTTGGATTGACTTGCGCTCTCATTGCCCCACCAAACGCTGCAAAATGAAAATGAAAACTTCACAAAAGTACTTATACATCCTGCCACCCAGCAAACACATGATCGTATATGATAGCGGATAAGAGTGAAATGTGGAGGCGATATACGTACATTTTACATGAAGTCAAATGGACGCATGTACCTATATCGCCTCCACTTTGTACTTATATCCGCTATCATATACGATTCTGTGTTTGCTGGGCACTCCACCTTGCGGCAGTTAGCCGGAACTTTGGCCATAGGTGTTCTCCTCTTCAAATTAGCCCAGAACTGCTCGATTGTGCGGAGCTGGGGTACGTTGGGAGGGTTGACATGCTTCCGCACTTTCCGCTTCGCCGGGAAGATCTCTTTGACCAGAATCTTCAGCCGTTGTTTCTGGGTTTCCACTTAGTTCTCCGACACGGCTAGCTTGGACTGACGCTTCCGCATGTGGATATACATTGTTATTGTTCGTTCTGCACATAGAGGAAGAATGGTGCAGATTTTCATTTTGTTAATAAATTGTGTCTAGTTTACTAAGTTATGTTTGTAGATTTTCCGTTTAGTGCATAGAACTTTATTGTCATAGTGTTTGTTGTTGATATTGTGTCTGCCGGTCGACAATTAGCACTCACCGAGGTGCGTTCACAGCTCGCCGTCCGTTCACAGCTGTTGTTTATTTTCGGGAACTGCAACCCTTTCATGACCGGGTTTTCCGGGTTATTGCCGACGCAACATACATGTTGGTCAAATACGGCCCAACGCACCGAAATACGTGGCCCCCTTGCCTTCCGTCTTCCCTTTGAGCTTCTGTTCAATCCTCCGATCGCTTAAAACGGTCGGACGGCCGGAATCAGGCTTCCGCTCGATGTACTCTCCCTTCTCCAGAAGTGCCGAAATCTTGTAGATGTTTTTGCGATCGTATCCGGCCGACAAGAAGTGAGCCACGATGGCCGACTTTTTTAGGCCCGGATGGGGCAGGCAGTATGAACAAACCATAGATTGAAGTTGTTTCACTGTTGTCGCCATAGCTGCCGTAAACAAACCGATGGATCTGTCAAATTTTCACTGTATTTAGATAACTAGTATATATTGACTATTGCTCGGTGGACCGACCACCAGGTTGCAGGGTAATCGCATGAAAAATCGAAACATTGAGTCGCTATTTTTAATGCACCTCTTGTATAAGGACAATATCCAGTTTGCTCTTATGCGGATAACTTATTTTCGATACAGTCCTTAGGTAAATATTTTGCCAAGTACAGCTGTTGCACTATTTGCATGATGATGATTAACTTGAATGAATTTTATTTTGTTTTTGTTGAAAGTGATGCTTTCGGTTTTTTATAGGGATTTTATTGTTTTCCCCTTTTGTCCTTTCGATATTTTATTCTTCCGACCTTTGTCCTTTCGGCCTTTGTTCATTTCGACATTTTTTTTCTTTTCAACGTTCTTCCCGTTAAGACCATTTGTGCTCTAGACCTTTTGTCGTTTCGACCTTTGTCCTTTCAACCTTCTGTCATTTTGACCATTTTCGTCTCGACGTTTGGTCCTTTTAGACTTATTGTCCTTTTGATCTTTTGTGCGTTCGACCATTTGTCTTTTCGACGGTTTGTAGGACGGTTTGTAATGAATTCAGCATTAACAAAAACTAAAATCTAAGACTTAAACAAAAATGTCATGTTTATGTGCTTGGAACTTTTGCAAGAATATCTGAGATATTAAAGTGTGAGTTTTCTACAAAAAAAAATTGTGAGAAGCACCGATTATTTTTATAACACAGGCTCCTAACGCTCTAAAAAAACTTGCATCATTAACACTTTTTTGCATTTTACATCGACTCAACAACATCACACGCTTAAAATAATGCTGGTTTTTCAAACGTACTCCAAATCTTAAGTCGTAAATTCTATAGAAAAAAATCTTGTAAAAAGAAGATTCTCTCGTTACGCGCTATCTATAATAAAATGTAAAATTATTGACCGAGCCTTTATTGATAACATAATCTATGGCACACCATTTATATTATTGAAGATTCATTTGGCCGCACCTCGTTCATATTTCAATAAATTCTATTTGCCTCTTTGCTTCCTAGATCAATTACATGCGCTGTCATTGGAAATTTATCGGTCCCCTTTCTCAGAACATGCTGGATAACAAATTCAAACTGACCATTCTTGACTGGCGAGATATTTTGTAAAGTCATTCACAGCCCCTGACTGTTAACGAGCGAATAATTTAATTAACATGATGCTCATTAATCAGTTGAATTAGTGGGTAGCGCATTTAATTAGTTGCAGATTTTATCTCAGCACGTCAACCGTACAAGAGCGAATTCAACAGAGCATCATCGGCACGGATCACAAACGCGTTCCATCGTTATCCTTTACTGTTCGTGCTGATGGTTGCTGCTGTCAGGAACGGTCATCAGTCATCACTGGATTCTTAGTGGTTTACAGTTGAGCCTACTTCAGAACAATGCCTACACACCAAGCTGAGAGTAGAAATGGGATTATAAATGGGAATAGCTATGCGTAATTGCTGGAAATCAGTTGAATACAGACAACAAATCTCAAATGAGTTAATTAAATTATTTTACATCGTAAATAGAGGGAGAAACCCTAAAACGCCTAAATTTGAATTTTCTAACACAAATATCTTTGAACGGGTTTTCCCTCAGGATATTATGCAAACCATCAACCTAATGTTCTACTCAATGTATTCGTCTATGCATTCAAAACCCACCATAGTATAACAATGTATGTTATGTAGCAGTCTCCATTGTCGATTTCCACATTCCCTGAGGATCAAACATCTCCCGTTGATGAAGCCGTTGAGAAACAAGTCATCTTTTTTCAGTGATTGCGGGCTGCACGCTCCTCCTCAACTGGCAGTTATATCAAAGTAATCACTCTGTAATCAGCTTTCCTTGTCCATGAAGATGATTGGCAGTAAGGATTCCAAACTATCACAATAGGTATTCTAACTGAATTATCATGATACTCTCACATGTGCATTTGCATTCGCTTTGAATGACTTCAATCAAGTTCAATCATACCTCTCTATTCCTGAGCTATTTATGTTCTCAACGTTTTGCTGATTGTATAGCTTAGGCTCAAAGCACCTAGCCTGCAAAGACACGGTATTACCAGGTCGGAGGCAGCGAGTTCGGTTTCTTTCAAGATTTTTTCAACAAATCCTATATATCAATGCATAAATGCATCTTGAATACTACTAATTTGAGAGAGCGAAACGCTCGGTATAGAGCCGCTGAAAGCTTCGACGAAGAAGAACGCTCATCAGGTGATTGATACAAAATAAACACTGCGTACGATTGGCATCAAATTAACCAGCATATCATTTCAGACATTGAGCAGAGAGTAGGTTTTCATTCGCATTTCCATCGTATCATGCCAACTTTCATCTTTCCTGGCGGCATTGAGAACGTTCTTCAATGCAAGCAAATAAATGCCTTTCTTCAATGTTGTTTCAATGGGTTTAGAAACCGACATGTTCTGAAGAAAAAAATGCTGGTTCTGTACTTAGTATCAGGTCATTTCATTGGCATTTAACGTTAATAGGTTGTTAGAAATGCCCTTTGCAATTTTAACAACTTCTGTTCCATTTTTCGTCTGCTGAATTCTGATGGAATTTATTATTTAAATATTTTTCTATTTTTTGTTTAGGTAAAAATATTTTCCTTGTTTTGTTTCGCATTAACCTGACTTACAACCTGAGGTTGGTTCGTCACGCCATGAAGACGACCTGGACCTTACATATATAGTAGAACCCATCAACACATGGCCAGGACCAATGGCTTCACTTCCCTTCCGAAGTGAAACGTGATCGGATATTTTTCGTGTCAGAAAATCCCAGACCGATTGGGGTGAGAAGCAACCATGCTTACCGCTAACCACCGGCTCCGTTTAATTTCGATTATTCAGTGTTGATGATTTTAGGCCACTTAATCGACGAAAGCATCGGCCAGTATCATAATTTGACATCGACGAGAACGCTGTCCAGCAAAAGTGTTGAGGTTAGACACCTGAGTGCGATCTTTCTCCTCGCCTGCGCGCCATAATAGACCACCTCGAGAGCATGGGTCATCGGAACAATCCTCGACTTCGCCTGTTTATTGATCCGGTGATTCCGTTTTGCAATAAACTTGGTTATATTATGGCACCAAGAGGTGCCAATAGGTTTCATATTTGAGTCAGGTTTATAAGAACCTACACAATTTGTTTACAACGATCTTAAAACCTTGTTTTCTCAAATTCCTTTTGCTCCTATCAATGGTTTTATTTCGAATTTATGAACTCGTAAAATGCTGTTTTGAAATGCCGTTTTCGGATTCATTGATATTATCTTATTATGATCAGTTGAAAAAGGATTTTAAAACCATTTTGCCTCCAGTGAATGCATTAGACGACAAAATGGTTTTAAAGTAGTCATTGCGAAGATAAATTGGCTTTTTGGAAGAACTGTGATTTTTTCCAATCGCCATATTGAAATATAAGAAATAATTGAAATGTGGAAAAATCAATGCACCAAATTTTAAATGATATGCAAATGAACTGTAGATCGGAGACCAATTTCAGCATTCTTTTAGATAACCTTATTCAATTCCATCAATTTTCAGGAAATTCATGATTAATTTATCGAATGTATTAGTTTTAATTTTTTGTTTTTATTGTTGTAAACTCGCATAATTTCTGAGGCGCATTAATTTTTGGCTTTTATCGTGCCAATATTCACCATAAAATTAAATGCGCATATGGTTTGGAGCATGATACGCTGAAAAAAACTCAATTTGTTTTGGATATTTTGCTATCAAACAAAATTTCCCACAACACTAAAACTTTTTTCTTAGATATTATTCTCTGCTGAATGAATCATAAGAGCAGAGAATCGAACAAAGCAGAGCAACAACAACCAACCACGATATCACAGTGAAGTTTGACAGCTGTGGCCATTTGGCCGTATGCTTTTTTTCATGGCAGCCAATAGGTTTTATGAAGGTTCTAAAGTGGTCATAACATCTTCCACTAGAAAATTTTCAAAATCTTTATAGTCTTATAAAGGTTTTATTAACTTGTGTTCACAACCGTCTATAGAGTCGACCACTTTGTACAAATTTCTGCTTTAAAGAAGCATAGAGGAGGTATTGGTAGACAAAACAGTTTTGAATGTAGGGGCTTCAAATGGTGAGTTGACAACTTCGAAGGAGGGTGCGGCCGATCTCTCGTCCTCACAAGTTCCTACCTCATGCCTTCACGAGTCATATGATCACAAAAGACTGCCAGCTGAAACATGGAGACGCTGGTTGGCGTAGCCTGGGCAATGTTGTCAATCTGACAATTGCGAAGTGAGGGGGTGCGACTGAAGATCGTGTACCTTTAAATCATATTGTATATTTCCCATTCTCATTTGATCAATAATTTCAGCACGCTTTGGAATCATTTTTGCATTCCAAATCCATGTAAGAGCCGGGAGCAACACGACAGGCATCAAAGGCTCAATTTGTTTTTCAGCATTTCAGCATTACATTTAATTTAAATTGCACTTCTGAATTTCAACTACTATATTCATAAAAGACTGGCATGTGCTTATAAGCAACGTAAGATTATATTTTAATATTGTGTTTATTGGCATTATGGTAAGATAAGCCATTTATTTCAGGAATCATCAAACCGAACTCTTCGTTCACTCCAATTGCTATATTTGAAATGTTACTAGAACAGTATAAAGAAAAAATATTACAACATGTTTTATAAAACAATATTTTTTATTGAAATTTTATCTGTGATATTTGGAATGATCTGTTCTGTTTTCAGCTTTTCCAGGACAAGAAGGATATTAATACATATCTCATTTATATTTATTTTTCAGTAACAATCCATTGGTAGTATCATTCAAGTTTGAAATTTGAATAAATTGGCATGTTTGTCTATAATGATATCCTGATATTTTGTGTACAAAATATACTAAATATTAAATAACATATAACGGGGAAAGGGAGGGACCATCAGGGCACCCAAGTAAAACGATTTGGATAGGGAGCATGGGACTGCCTCCTCCCTATTGTTAACATGTCGCGGAACGAGGGCGGGCTCTTCGACCCCATCTATTGGGTTTATTCTGTCATTCGAGGGCTCGATTCTAGTGCTGTCTGTGTGAACTTGCTTTTGGAAGGAGATTCTCTTCCCTATATTCGCGGGTTTCGCGTAAGTGTCTCTGCTTACGGGCCCGCGCAAACGTTTTTGGCCCTTCATACAGGAGCTTGATGATCACAGACAACTATAGAATCCTGATCAAATCGTTTTTCAGATTATTCCACTGCTATGGAAAGTTACCTTGCTTCAATAGATGGTAGTATTACATCTTCATCATCATCATCATCACAAAACAGTTTTGAATGTAGTTTTATCAACAAAGTCAGGAGGAATTCTACGTCACTCAGTCGCATGGAAACTATGACTCAGTTTCGAAAAAAGTGTAGTTACTCATAAACTGAGTTTAGCCATAAACTCTGTAAATTTTAATTAATTTTATTCGGATTACACTTTTATCTTACTACACCGTGTCCAATATATTCTCATACACTTTTTCCTTGCATTGGTGTCGTGCAACTACTCAGCATGCTTCACGTATGTGTTGGTGTAGTTTTGCACTATGTTCATACAAACACTTTTAGGTTATGTCCGATTGTTTTCATTCGGTGTTTATCTTTTATCAGCGATGAAGGAGTTTCGTGCTGTGGTGATAAAAAAAAGTTTTTGAAACGTGAGCGCCCGGGCGCTATTTTCAGAAATTTGAAAAACCTCGGAGTAAAGCGGGATTTTGTGTACCGAACCATCCGAAGGTACCGTGACACCTGCTCGTTGGATGACCGGAAGACATCCGGTCGTACTCGTACGGTGCGGACTGCACGAGTTGTTAAAGTGGTCAGGGAACGGATTAGACGAAAATCACAGCGCTCTGTACGTAAAATGGCCGCAGATCTGAATGTTTCGAGATCGGCAATGCAAAATATACTACAAAATGACCTCGGATTCCAAGTTTTCAAGAAACGTAAGGTTCACGGAGTTTCGAAACCTTCCAAGCAGAAACGACTCGAAAGAGCAAGTCTGCTTTAGTCGAGGCACGGTGGGTAAGAATTTATCTTTTCCGACGAAAAGTTACTCGTCTTGCAAGAATCCCACAAATCCAGAACTACAGATTGTGGGCTCACTCTTTGAGAACTGTTCCAGAGAGTGATAGGAATATTCCATGGTTCCAAAGTGCTGCGTCAGTGATGGTTTGGGGAGGAATTTGCAAGCGAGGCAAATTACCACTGGTTATCATCGAAAAAGGCGTTAAAGTGAATGCCGTATATTATAAAACGGTAGTTTTGGAGAAAGTTAAAAAATTTGACCGACTTTTGAGACAAGAATGAATGGCCTCCCAGTTCACCAGATCTGAATCCCTTGGATTATTTCATATGGTCATACATGCTGGCAAAGGTAAATGACCACAGGGCGCATAATATGAACCAATTCAAAACCGTAATCAAACGAATTTGGGACGAAATGCCGATGGAGGTCGTGCGTGCCGCCTGTGACGGTTTCGAAAAAAGTCTGGCGCTGGTCAAGAAGGTTAAAGGCGGTGTTATTCCAAAACATATGCTGGAGTGATCAGTATTATAATGCAATAAAGGGAAAATACCAAAAACCGGGATTTCGGGTTTGAAAAAAAAAAGTTTTTTTTTGGGGGAAGGGGCACGGGTGCACAAAAAATTCAGGGGTCCCAAAAAAAAAAAGGAAGAAAAAAAAAATTTAACAAATCGGGGGGTAAACACGACAAAAAACCGGTTTTAACCGGCGAAATAATGGAGGGCGTGAGGGGACTTCAAAATTAGGGGGGTACCTACGCGAGGGGAAACAAACAAAATGCGCCCACGAAAACAAGCAAAAATGTGCAGGGGCAGAAACTAAAAATTTGGATTATTTTTTTTTTTTTTTGGTGGGGGTTGGGGGGGGGGGGGGGGGGGTTGGGTGGGGTTATTATTTGTTGTTTTTTTTTTTGTGGGGTGTGGGGGGGTGGGGGGGGTTAGGGGGGGGGGACGGGGAAAGGAGAAGATAGTGATAGAATGTGAAATAGATTGGGGGGGGTGTGGTGTGAGTGGAGTTGGGGGTGTGTTTTGTTTTTTTTTTTGTTATGTCTATAAAAAAAATAAAAATAATAAAAAAAAAAATATTTATTTCTTTTTTTATATTTTTTTTATTATAGAGGAATTTTTATTTTTTATTGAATAAAAAAAAAAAATTAAATAATATATAGTTGGCGATAGACCAACAAGAAGGAGAAAAGCAAGTTTGGGTTTCCGGGTTCTTAATTGGAAACTATTAAAAACTTCCTGCAATTAGCAGACAATAGTGGGTAAGGTAAGTAATAAGCATATGGACATATTTCAAGACTTACGTTTAGTATTCTTGCTGTTTTGTATCTCTCCTTCCTTCTATGTCCTAGCTCCTATCATTTAACTTTAAGTATTGTGTAAGTATTATCATTATTGTTTGATCTTTTGTCGTTTCAGTTTTCTATTATGTACCTCTAGCTGATGATTAGTTCTAGCCTGGAAGGTTGTTCTAGCCTCGATCGTTCGAGAATGGTATAGATTACGTAGTCTTTAAGCTAGATTATAGGGTAGCGTAAGTAAATTTAAGTTTCAGGTATATAATTCCCTAATCTATAAAAAAATCATAATTACCTTAATTGTAACTTTCAACTGTAGAAAAAGTTCACTAGATTACTATATTTTTAAGCTTTCATCCTAGTTCTAAGAGAGAAAGTTTTCTAAATCCTGAATTATTTTGCTTTCAATGTCTTCTTCCTTTGTCTCGCGTTAGGTACGTTGCTGATCGATTAACATTTGAATGAACCGAGAGCTGATTGCACTGACATGCCTGTCTCAAAATGGTATAACACCAAGGTATTTTAGACTGGCAGGTGAGGAGCGCCGGCCGTGTGGTCGTAACACATGAAAAGAATAAGGCGAACAAAAAGATAAATGAATCAGAAGAGGTAAGACGAAATGACAATATACAAAACAGTGGACATGAACATAATTGAGACAAAAGGTAAGCAACCATGCAAATTTAACACCTTTTGAGGCAGTTACAACAGCGTCTTTATGGACATGATCCTTGTGGTGACGGCTGGTGAAATGCTTCAAAAGGAGTTTAGTTATATCATTCTAATGCACAAAGAACAATACAATAACTTCTTAGTTTTGGTTCGAGAAAACTGCTTCGGAAGACTCTCAGAGCACATAAATGATAAACTTCACGGACCGAACTGCATAAGACTGAAGAAATTACGAAACTCCTTATTAAACTTGTAAATGTAACCCTAACTAACAAATAACAAAAAGACAATTGAAAAAACAGACGAAAGGACTCAAAATTCTCAAGCGTGGCTTCTTCCGAGTCAGTTGCAACATCGTCTTCTTGGACAACATGTACCGTGTATGGCTGGCAAAATGATTCGAAAGGATTTATGCAGCGATATCATCAAAGGCCTGGTGTAGAGGTTTCTACTCTTTTCAGAATCCCGCCAGTAAATCTTAAAAAAAGAATTATTTCATACATTTAAAGTGAATTTAACTTGCCATTTATACTTGTTCACTTGGGATCCGGACCGAGGGGTACGCCACTTTGCGATTGCACATTGGATCGCTGCAAATCCTTATCAAATTCACAAAAAAAAACCTTCGTTCCCACTATCGCCATTAATCGCAACAGTATTATGAATCGCGAAATTCATCGCGTAATCGTGTGTCATCGTCACCGATTTTTACTCAAATCGCGAGCAGTGATATTGATGTCTGGCAGCCATGATATTTATATTCTACCTACCCTTTTCTTTTCTGGCAACAGTGTCCAAATTTGTTTTGATTATTTCGAGCAATCCAAGCAATCAGGTTTTCCGAAACAAAATCAATAGTTTTGTTTATGTTTGTCTCGGTGCTAGTGGCTGCAGACCGAATAAATGGCTGCGAACGCACTACTTGAGATTCACATAAAGGGCAAGTCGACATGAAGTTTTCATAAGGGCCAATGTTGCAAACGTAAACAATGGCTTATTCCACAACTTTCTTGAAAATGCAAACTCGCTCAAGTAAACTACCACTTCTATTGTAAAGGGGAGCTCTTCTTCTGTACAATCGTCGTGGTAATTTACTATGATTAAGTTAGCATTCTCAAGAAATTTGCGGTAGAAGCTAAAGTTTGCAAAACTCTATGTCCTTATGAAAACTCCATTGTTCGATTATTGTGAGGCTCAAAATTAACGCATATCTCTTGTATTTGTTGTATTCTTCAGTTCCGTCGTTTCTGTAGAATTTTAGATGACAAAAATAAGAATTAGATATGCGTAGTAAAAAAGAGTTCCAATTCTAAAAAACGTTCTGTTCTAGCCACATTTATATTTGGGAGCGAGTATTTCTGGCAGTTCTCGATGTCAAATTTTTCGAGCAGTTCCATTCTGTCAGCGATAATTTTTATTCTGATCGCATCGTCATCGCGCTCTCATCGCGATTGATCGTGCTAATCGCAAAAAAGAGTTGCACCCCCCTCGATCCGGACTCAAAAAACCACACTGAAAATAAAATTTTGTTTGTAACACGCAATCGAAGTTATTATTCACGAATTTATTCGTTGTTTGGTGCATTTGCATTATTCATGAAGCTTTCTTCGTATTCAATTCTATCAAATATATACACATTTGTTTACTCAGCATGAACATTCATGCATACAAACGCAACAAAACATTGATACATACAAACGAACAATACGCATATTTTGTTAGTAAAAAAAAAGATATGTCTCTCTGGGGTTTGCACGAATTATAGACCGATGTGATTTATCGACTTGCCATGCAATTCGAATAAAAGGGCAACCGTGAGCAGTCGTTCGTCGTTTACTATTTCTGACGTTGTATTAGATCCATTGCTAGAAGTAAATGAATCTATGGTTGAAGGTGACTCTTAAGATGTTTCTTGATCATTGACGACGAACTCACAGCTTTCGACCCGAAGCGTGTGACGCTTTTTTGTTTATTTCGGGGTAAATCAAAGACTCCCTCCTTTTTCAGCAGCAACTCCTACATGTGCGGGTACGATAGAGGAGGAGCAGCGATTGGCTCGTCCTACCGCAATTCAGGCATTGCACAAAAATGCATAATTATGGCATTTCGTCAGATGGCACTATGGTACGAATAGTCAAATTTCGCGACAAAAATCGATAACGCGAAAACCATTAGCTTTAGACATATGATGCCTTTGGAAGATTTTATCTTAAAAATAAGGTTTGAGTGGTGACTAGGGTGGTCTTATTATGTTCATAATAAAAATTCTAACTTTTTATTCTTATGATTTAGAGGAACTTTTGCAGTGCGGAGTTTGCTAAAATAGACACGGAGGAAGTCGCTGTTCATCAAAGATCCTGTGTATGTTGCAAGGTTGCCAAGCAAACCATTATCCTCTTCTACATCGCGTGGAGGAATCTGGGCAGCAGCAGAAAGCGAAGTGATGCACTGTGATTTGCCGGAGGATGCCGGTGACGCTGTATGTCTGAAAGCGGTTGTACGACACCGTCGCTTTCTTAGACGAAGGTGTAGTAATATAGATTAATAATAAAATATTCATTTATAACTTACCAACTGATTGATCTAGCTTTATTATCATCACAACAAATCATCTGACGTTTTTTGCACAGCTTACTGTGAAGACTATTACATTGCATGATCCAAACAAATATTCGAACATAGTGTTAAGGCTGATATGAACCGAGAAATAAAGCAGGATTTGCATCTTCGAATATACACACTCGTAGATACACAAAGTCGTTATTGTGTTGATATAAAAATAGATCGGTAATGGGCACGAACAAATGCATTGATATGTGTGTGAGAATTTGTCTGAATAATGTAAGGCAAGAAATGTGAATAAGAATGTAAATGAGTATGCGTGTGATTATAAAAAACCGATGCGAAATTGACTGAGTTCGAGATTCAGAAAACTAAGTTCGGAGCGAACGGACGTGAAAAGCTGGTGCAACCATAAAAATGGACGGCGTAAAAGAAACCGATTACCACAGAAGGGTCGCCTGCGATTTTGGTTGATGATGCGGCTGAAGGCAGAAGGCACACTCGAATCACTGATAGTCACGTGGACCCAGAACATCAACCGTTTCGAGAACGACCGCAGTGTTGAGATACTAATGTCGGCGAAGGGTTCCAAGGAGAAGTTCCCGCTTTTCAACATGCGAACGGTGAGAAAGTTGCAGTTGTCGAAACAGTACGTCCAATACGCAGATGTCGTGAAGCGTCTGGGGATGTGGCTTCCGGAGCAGAGTCACGGGCTGGAGAATGTTCCGGCAACACTGGCCCTACGCATTCTTCCTCGCCCGACGAGGTAAACATGTCAGATGACGTATGGTAAGAAGAGTAGAAGAGAGAGAGAATGAGAAGGACATACACGGCGGGACAATTTAACTCAATTTTGAATCGTTTTTGACTCACTTTCGTCAAAAGTGGAGTTGACATATCTAGAACATCGATCTGATTTAAGTCGGTGTCTTAGATACGTCGACTTGTCAATCCCAGTCACATTTACTCAAATATGAGTGACTCCACTTTTGACGAAAGTAAATCATAAACGATTCAAAATTGAGTTAAAGTGTTCCACCGTGTACGTCAAAGGTAGAAGAGGAGAAAAACAAACGTTGAATTGTATAGTGAAAAAGTTCGACAGACGTTGAAGAAATTTGGTGAAAAAGCTGGAGGCCACAGCGATGACAAAAAGAGTTGCCCGCAGTTTCAAGCGGAACGCCAACCTATCCGTCCAAGATGTCGCAAAGAAGCTGGGAGTGACGCCTTCAACCGTGGATAGAGCTAAAAAACGAGCTGGACTGTCGACTTACTAGAAAGTGGTGACTCCAAATCTCGACGATAAACAAAACACGTCGTCCAAAGCACGATCGCGAAAGTTGTATACGAAACTTACGTCAAGGCAGACTTCAAACAGCTTCCTGGACAGGAATTTTATACGGCAAACGGACGAAGAAAGGTGGCAGATATTTTCAAGCAGATTAAACTGTCAAAATTCGCGAAGAAATATCTGGTGTGGCAGGCCTTCTGTACCTGTGGTTTGAAGAGCAACGTTTACATTGCGACCGGAACCGCCAACCAGGAAATTTATCTGAGCGAGTGCCTACAAAAACGTCTACTGCCTTTCCTGAAGTGACACAATTGTTCCGTTCTATTTTGGCCGGATTTGGCATCTTGCCATTACGGAAAAAAGGCCACGGAGTGGTATGCTGCCAACAACGTTCAAGTGGTGCCCAATACGCCAGAGCTCCGCCCAATCGAACAATATTCGGCCATCGTCAAGATGAACCTTAAGAAGACTCAAAAAGCTGTTCTGAGCGAGAAACAGTTCAAGGCAAACTGGCGTTCTGCGGCGAATAAAGTGGACAAGGAGACTGTACAAAATCGTATGGCAGGTGTTAAACGAAAGACCCGGCAATTCGCATTCGGTAAAAAGGAAGCTTAGTTGAATATTTCTCCTATATTCTGTATTAACTGAACTTGAAAAAGAAAAAGAATTTGACTTATTTATAAAAACTTAGATCGACTCACACACATTACTGTTTGACCAAATTTTGATAGGAACACCCTTTAGTTAAATTAAGTGAAATTGAGAAGAGTTTCGTGTGCTAATTTTAATTTGGTTTCACGATCACAACACAGAAGACGGTGAGTAGTGAATGTATTAGATGAATAACATGAATTAAACTAGATCTCAATCGCAGCAGCTGAATACATAGAGGGTGAACGGTACAGTGGTGCCTTAACTCAATCACACGTCCCACGAGCAGTCAACACTCGCCATACGACATATTAGGACAGACAGGTAAAATTTGTAGTGCACGACAAAAGATGAATAGTTGTAATAAATTGAGAATTAAATTATAGCCAGCCGCTAAAACGAGGTAGAAGGATGTTGTGGACGGAAAGCAAACAAAAAATTTTAAGTAGGCAAAACATCGACATTAAAAGTTTTCAAATTAAATTCCACAGTTTGAACATCCTGTGCAGATGATAGCCAAAAACGGTTTGTTTTTAAATCCGACATTTGATCCGAACAGGTGACATAAGTTTGATCTGGTGTATTTACCCCGATACTGAACTTAGAACTACTTTATTCACTGTATTTTAAATGACTTAATCTTATTGAATCTATACCTATTTTCTGCAAAGGGATCCAACTTCCCCTCCATCTAAGTTATACAAATCCGGAACAAAATCTTCTGTCCGATTTGTAGCGCAACAGGCATTTTGCCAGCACTGAAATCGATTCGACGAAATAGATTTCTTCATAATTAAGCACAATGCTACTCTCCAGTACCGTATTCCTGCAGTAATTGATCTAAGCCAACACTTTCTGCTGCAATAAATACTCACTTCAAACAGCTTTTGGCGTTCCTTTGAAAATTATGCAAGAATCGTTCACCTTCTGATTCTAATGATACTATTGTTGTAGAAAACATTCATGAACTGTGCAATGTTAGGAACAATACAATTGAGTGCGTTTCAGAAGCGGATGAGCGATGAATTTTGCCTTGAATTAATAGAAACGTTTTATAGGTAGATTGTCAATCAAGTGCCAAGAAATTTGGAAAAATAATTAAACCAGTTATGATCTATTCTCCCAATGTTCTGACAAGTTTTTCGCTGCTGCTAAGCCAATGCCAGTTGACAATTGAAAGTTCCTGTTATTCAATCAATCGCTTAACATCTGTTCTCTCACGAAAGCTCACCTTCAATTAGAACCAGCCAATTAGGTGGCACCGCTCTAATTTATACAGACGCAATTTCAGATAAATCCCATCACACGACCACAAGCCTCTACATAATCTTCCCACCATTCACCATCTCGAATTCACCTGCCGCAACCATTATCGGTCACCTGTACCATCCCATAAACATTAAACGTTTCGCACTTGACTTGGCCTCACGCACTACCCGCCGATGACAACGCACCGCACCACAACCTCGCTCTAACTGTTAGAGCGCAAATTTACGATTAGACTGATAGCAGCCATAAGCGGAGGTGTTGCAACAAGACGATGATGTGGGAATACACCTTCAAAGATTCTGGTGTAGTCCATCCTCGTTCCGCTCGTTCAAGCGAAGCGATCTTTAATCTTTCAAGTTTAAAGGTGATGGATGTTATGCTCTGCTTTATATCTTGGTTGAGAACATCGTAGAGGAAAAATAAACGCTAATGGCATTAGGAGACGCACTCAGGTTGGCGGCACTCTGGACAAATTTAATTTCAATACGAATAAGTCAGGTGGTGCCCTCCTCCCGCCATTCTCGATGGTCGTCCAGTAAAATGAGATGATTTCTGGTAAGTAATCATAGCTTCTAACCACGAATCAAAAATCAGTACCTTTGGATGCAGGACAGAAGAGCCGAGCTGTTGGCGTATTTTCCTTCTTGTAATAGAAGAAATTTTCTGTTGACATTAAAAATGTAAGCTTCAAAAAAGCTTAGCAAAACGGAGGAGCACTGAATAAATTCATGTTCCAAATGAAGCAACAACTTATTTTTTCTGCTTTCACTCTACATCTGGCACTTATCAACCTTCATCCTACGTATCACTCTACTTCTCTCCTGAAGGAAGGCGTAACCAGAGATTTCTACGCCTCAGATAAATCCATCTGAACTCGGAAACAACCTAACAAAAGGAAAAATCACCTTCAATTTCTGTAGTTAATTTTTCATTGATATACAATTATTTCTTGCTTTCCTAACAGAATCTATATCAACTTTAAATAGTTAGTGATAGTTTCAATCAAACCACAGTAAACATTCTACCGATCCATCCTCCACCCCATGGCTGCGGTTATTTCTAGTCAATCGTTTTATAAACGATTTATAAACTTTTCATCGCGTCACTTAATCCTGTACTTTGTGCTCAACACTTCTGTACAACCGTACACAATTCACAATCCGCCAGAAGAAAAAAATACTTCTCCGCCGTATTTTCTGAAGTGCGAATGATAACAAACGAAGAGAGGCGACAGAAAATATTTAGCTAGGGTGTTTGGCGTTCCCTTGCCGCCTTGCCAATCAAAGCATGCTGCTGAATGCTCTGCGCATACCCACCGCTAGCTATTGAAAACATCTCAGGTTTATTTCAGCTCCTCAGGTGAGTGTGGTGTGTATTGCCGGCAACGAGTCTCGGTACCCTTGGCATACGAACGGAACTGTTGACAGCTCATTGTTCGATGCTCGAAACCAGTAGCATTATAAGATGTGTATAGTTTAATTTAAGGCAAAAATGTTGAAAGCGAAATAAACCGACGCTAAAAACATTTCATAAGGTGCGCTGAAGAGAGAACCAATTAAAATTGATATATTTATTTTGGCTACCGGCAACTGTCATTGCCTGTCGAAGCTGATCGGTACTCTTTTTGCCTACTTCTTCGAGCCCGCAGTAAGAATGAGAGGAGTGAATATGTTAACAGGGTTGTTTTACGATCGATAAAACGCACGTTACAGAGTCGTCCATCCTCATAATATGCATTGTATATACAACAACTGGGAGCGAATCATTGACATTGTGATTATTTATCGTTTATGACAATCGAAGTAAGTACCCGAGCGCACTTTTATCCGTGTCTTTATTAATCGAACTAGATAGTCGGTATCAGGTGACTGATGAGGAACATGCGTTCATGAGCTTATGGAACAAAATTGCATTTACACTAAGTTAAACATCTTCATCTACTTGGCTTTATGCGCCCTTCATGACTTTGCCTGTCACTCGAATTATAGTGTTCTTTGAAGCACATCCACAGTTCTTAAGGGCTTACGCTGAAACATTCTCGACGGCAGCCATTGCCTCAAAATTTAGAATTTATATAACTTAGAATCTGAACTAGATATTGAATATTTCATCACTTCAGTTTGTATGCTTAAAGCTCAATTCAAAATAAATCTGGATGCACGGTTTAATACACCACCGCGTCCATGGTGGTTGGAACAAAAACCGTTTGACCAGCATTTGTTAATGTTTTATTGACGAAGAAATTTGTGAAAAGTTTTTCTCTATTGATCAACGCATCTCGAAATTACGAATCATGGAACTTGAGAAAAGAAAATTATGTGTTCACAAACATCTAGAGAATCCTTCGTGGTCTGCCTAAAAAATAACATAAGTGTAAAAATACCCAAAGTCAACGTTACGTTAGTCTTGTAATCAAACGTTACAAGGATACTCTGAGTGTGGATAGAGCTCAGCACATCTATCATAAGAGTGACACTAGGGACAAAGAGCTGAGGAGAAAGGTGTTGAGGTACGTGAGAGGCAACCCAGGTGTCTCCATACGTGATTTGGCAAAGAAATACGATTCCAACTTTTCCACCGTGCGTAACATCCTTTCAAGAGAAGGATATAAGTCTTTTTGCGCCAGTAAACATCCGAATCGCTCCCTAAAACAAAATTTAGTGGCCAAAAAGCGAGCACGATTACTATACGAACGAGTTTTGAAGAAATTTGATGGCTGTATTTTAATGGATGACGAAACATATGTCAAAATGGATTATACAGAAATCCTCGGACGAAAATGTTACCTGGAAACTGGTCGTGGGGATGTCCCTTCAAGGTATAAATTGGTTTTTACTGATAAGTTTGCTCGGAAACCAATCATTTGGCAAGGAATCTGCATTTGTGGCCTTAAAACCAAGGTTTTCATCACATCTCACACAATGACGTCGAAGGTTTACATTAAAGAGTGTCTAAAAAATGGGGAATTTTACTCTTCATTTGGCAACACAAGACCAACGTTATGTTTTGGCTGGATCTAGCTAGCTGCCACTACTCTAGAATGTTAGGTACTAGAATGGTATGCTTCAAACAATGTTAATTACGTCGCCAAAGAGATTAACCTCCGAATTGCCCTTGTTCAGACCGATTGAAAAATATTGGGCAATTGTCAAGCAAAGACTTCGAGGAATTGACAGATGCAGAAAAAATGCAATTAAAGTGGAATAAGTTCGCTGGTACAGAGTCACCAGCGACTGTGCAGATCATGATGGCATCGATCACAAGTAAAGTGCGACAGTTCGTTTGAAACGGTAAAATGTAATAACTTGTTATATATCGTTTGAAAGCTGAATAAATACACTTTTGTTTGACGTTTTGATATCAACCGTGTATGTAGTTACATTCTTGAGTTATGATCACTTAAATGCGTCTAAATTTATTTTGAATCGGGCTTTAATCCCTTGGCTGCCTCCAAACTGTCTGAAAATATAGGATGTTTTTTTTCATTTTTTTTAGAGGGAGGAAGGTCACAAAAAAAATATCTTCGTCCAAAATAATTAATGCAAAAACTAACATTGTTTATGATGCTACATTTTCTATTTTACCGACATAAAGAATCTTTTATGGGCCCAGTAGGAAAAAGGATTTATCGAAGAATTTCCTGTCATTTATTTTAAATTTTTTTCGTTTTGGATTTATTGAGTTTCCTTTTTTGGACAGTAATCATACTCATATGAAATTGATTTCGCATAATTGTTTGCTTAAATTTTCTTTGCTATTTTGCTAGGCTGTCAGGTGATCAACTTTATTTCATTATATCACGTTGGAATTTTCGCTATTTTAGAGTTTCAATCATCTTACATCGTAGCGGAAGAGGCAAAAAGCGGCATTTAATTATTATATGCACATTATGTAGTATTTCATTACAACATCGTATTATTTCCATCATCTGGAAACCTTCACATGTTCATTCAACAAACCTGATTTAGGTGGTATCTGTCTTAAACACGAAACATACCTTCAGTTTATGACATCTAGCATTGCATATATGTCCAGTATATAACGCCGAAATTACAGCTGTGGTAGGCTTTTGAAAATTACGGAATCTATGGTAGGCTTTTGCACTTATTGCTGAATGCATTTTTCATTTCCGGTTTGCAAATTCTGAGCTGATCTGATTCATGGAGCGCTGTGTACCATTTGGCTAGTTTTTGATTTTACATTTCAATCTTTGACATTGCTTCATCATAACTTACAATATCATTATATTTGGTAATATTGTTTTATTGATTTTACTTCATAGATGATTTAAACATTACTAATTGTTTTTTTTGTCCATTTATCTTTGACTCCTTTCCAGCTAAATCTCAACTCTCCTAACTCGGTAGCAATAACTATAAGGTCAGCAAACATAAAAGCGGATTGCTGTTATAAAATCAGCATCAAGTAGCAAATAGTGACCATGGCAACAGTAAATTAAAATGTATAAACGTTAGCTTTGTGAAATTACAATAGATTTAACAAACTTTTTCAGGATACCTCAAATTAAGATTTTGGTGAAATGCTGCTATCGCTGAAAACGAACGAAAACGTGCTTAAGCGCGAACCACAGAATTCTACACTTTAACACTTTACAACATTTCTTGCATTTCAGGATCAACCGAACGAAGATCATATATTATAGATACGAATGCTTGTAGTATTTTTCATTTACATAAATATATACACCATTATATAAATATTTCATGAGAATGGGAGGGACCATCAGGGCACCCGATTGAAGCACTCTGGATGGGGAGAGTGGGAATGCCAACTCCCCATTGCCAACAGTTTGTGAATAGAGGGCGGGCTCTTCTCCCCGCCCATTGGGGCATCCTCATGTTAGATAGCTTGCTCTTTTGACCAATTCTGCAATCTTATTGTTGGAAGGAGATTCTTTATATCCCTGTGGATACGTATAAGTGTTGTTGTATATCTATCCACCCAACCCCTTTTTGGCCCTTCATACACCGGATGATTAGGATAATCAGTGGTTATTAAAGCTTGATCAAGTCTAACAGAGAAGAGAGCCCATTGCTGTCGGATTTAGTTTCCGTGCTACAATGGGTGGTACTACATATCATACATCATACATCATACACTAGGCAACAGATAAAGGGTGAGCACGAAATTATTGCAGTGCAGTTAATTTATTATACAATCTCATGTATTTATTTACCTGTTGTGACGAAAAAATTTCTTCACTTTCCATAGGTGCAGATAGCCTGCCAAATGCGGGCTGTTCCTGGTGAATGATGAATGGTGAATGATTTCACAAGAAAACCATATACCCAATTCAAAGGCCATACTTTTTCCTGTGTTCTTAACTTTGGCCTATTATGATCATCACAAAGTATAATATTGGTACTGGTTAAATTTTCAATGAAAGTGTATGAGTAAGTGTTTGGAAAATCAAACGCAAGAGAAAAATAATGACAATTCAGTTGTAGAAACTAACGATTGTTCCAGAAATATAAGCACACCTTATTTTAACGGTCACTTTGAATATAATGACATATTTCAACATGTTTTGGCTGCGTCCTTTTGTTTGCACATTTCTGAATGACATAGCATCAAAAAAGTGCTCAGTTTTGTGTTACCTATCAAAATGCGCGGTCTTACTCCGGAACAACAAAAAAGTATCGTGCACACATAGTGCACTGTGAGCGGACTATCCTTGAGAAAATTGGCCAAGGAAGAGGGTGTAAGCGTCGGAGCGGTACGATCTACGATTCGAAAATATAGAGAACAGTGTACGTTTGAAGATGCGCCGAAGAGTGGTCGGAAATTCGGTCCTGTTAGTCCGGATATCGATAAAAAGATCAGCGATGCCTACAAGCAAAAACCAGCAACTTCCGTTCGGGATGTTGCGAAAAAACTAGGGACCTCGTTGAGTAGCGTCATGTGTGCAAAAGAAAGACTTGGGCTAAAAACATACCGGAAGCAGAAAAAACCCAAAAGGAACCCAAAGCAGGCCGCGTCCGTGAAACCACGGGCCCGCAAACTCTACTATCCGTTATTGTGTAGAAATTCTGGGTGTATAATAATGGACGATGAAACGTATGTGAAACTAGATTACAAAACGCTTCCCGGACCACAATTCTATACTGTAAGCGAAGACAAAGACATCCCCGAAACGGAGAAGGCAATTTTTACCAAAACAATTCGGTAAGAAGGTTATGGTTTGGCAGGCAATATGCGAGTGTGGTAAAACATCTAGTCCGTACATCACAACGGAGACGATGAACACTCAGAAATACGTTAAGGAATGTCTCCAGAAGCGATTATTGCCGATGATCAGGCAGCACGAAGGTCAAGTAGTGTTTTGGCCTGATTTGGCGTCATGTCATTACGCAAAGTACACTTTAGAATGGTACAAAAGTCAAAATGTATGTTTCTTGCCGAAAGACATGAATCCGCCGAACTGCCCGGAGGCACGGCCAATCGAGACTTTTTGGGCTTTAACCAAAGCAAAGCTTCGAAAATTCATAAAACCAGCGGACGACATCCACAAATTTAAAAAAGATTGGCCAAAAGTAGTCAAAATGGTGGGAAGTACCACTGTGCAGAAGCTAATGGGTCATGTTCGAGGAAAAGTTAGGAGTCTTGGCTTTGATTAAATATTTTGATTAAACGAGAGTAAAATATCATATAAAACACAAATACAAATATGATTTGCCAAATAAAATTATTAAAACTAAAAAATAAATGACTTTTTTGTTATTTTGAAAGTGTGCTTATACTTTCTGGAACAGTCTATATCAAACACCCGAATGATGATCAGAAATGAATATCATTTTGGTGTTAAAAGTATTGTTTTTATTTTCTATTTGATCTTTGAAATGTTCTGTAAGATGATGACTACATAGCTTACAAAGCAATTTATAAAGAAATAGTACAAATAAAATTCTTATAAATACTAAAACCTAGTAACCTAAATCGACCGCTGCATATTAGACTAAGGGTGATATTGAATCAATCGTGTTTGTATCCATCAGTTTCCGAAAGAGTGAGCGTTAATATATTAAAAATATTTTCAAAAGGCGTTGTTTTCACGGTGAATGTATCTAACATGTTATACCGTATAATCACCTTTAAATATTATCAGGATTTAGAGATAAAATAGGGTAACGGGATGTAAAGTAAGCCTAGCTCCTTCATTCGGCCTATGTATCAAAACTGTCATATATCCAGCGATAATGCGCAAATTCATGTTGGCATCATGATGATCGATTTATTTTGAAGCAGTCGAGACATTATTCATTAACTTATAGCTCTATACTTGAGTGATATTTTCGATTTCCTTAACTTTTTAGCCCCAATGTCTTCACCGGTTAAGCTGAACAAATTATCTTCATGATCTTCAATAGACCTAAATTTAGCTAAATTGAACCAATATGCTTAGTGATACATTCTAGACCTAGAGAAAATAGTCTCACGTTATAAATTAACAATTCGCATAGAAACATGAACAATGAATCACAAGAAACCCTTAGACCCAATTTTAGGGACAAATTTTTTCCTATGTTTCCAACTATGGCCTATTTTAGTTATTACATAGTAAAATGTATATATTGATAATGTTTTCAATGGAAATGTATAGGTAATGTGGTTGTGAATTTTTCGAAGGGCTTATCCAAACCAAAACCTCAGTAACAAATTTTATAGTGTAGGAATTTTCATGTTTTAAAATGGAATGGCCGATTGATTATATGTGAAAATCATTTAGGTGTGATAAAGTAGTTTTATTTTACTTTTTTTTTGAAATTTTAAAATGGATTGCCAAAAAATATAATGAAAATAAACTTTACAACGATTCTTTTGAACAAGAATCCTTTATGATAAGACGAAGTTGCTTCCACGAATAGACCCAATATGGTGCATATAGACCGACATTACTTCCATACTCGCGAAAGTTTTCATCATAATAAAATTTATTGGTTAACTTTTCATGGTTCAAAGCAGTAGACGTCTTATTAAGCATGTATAGGCAAAGGTATAACTAGTTGAAAATCGTTTCTAGCTCAATCACTATAATTAAAATTGTAATCGACCGCAGCATATTAGGCTGAGTCAAGGAACGTGTACCCTATTATAAATTTTCCTCGTTAAACAGTCAATTTGCAATACATTTCGAAGTGAGTTCATTCTTGTGAAAGATAGTGTTCAGAAATAAATGCGTAAATGCATAACCTTCCACTATATTCCATTAGTCCTGCGATTTCCATGTTTGGCTATTGATCTAAACACGAATACACGAAATTGTTCGAGGGGAACTGAATTGGGCTCCACCCAAATTGTTTTGATGGCAGCAACAACAAAACAGCCTGCTATAATATTATCAACCAGCAAAGCCTAAATGTTCAGAAATTTTAGTCTTGGCCATTTTGAGTAAAACTTTTCGCATTCCTGTACAATTTATACATTCGTTTCGATTCTGCATCGATATCAATAACAGTAGTGTAGGCTTGCTGAGTAAATTTCCTCCCATTTAATGATAGCCTGTCAACAAGGGCGCGTTACTTAAGGCCATCCATGAACAACTTTCATGCCCCAGCGTGTGACATCCCACCGGGATCCACGACATTAGATTGATCACTCCTCCGAACCAACCGATCAATTAGCACTGTCTCATTAACCGTGCAACAATAATTCCACTTATTGCTTTAGATTCACATACCTACAGTTCGTAAAGCTCAACCGGTCACTCCACTATCTAGAACGCCCCCTTCCGTTCTTGGTAGCTTTCCAACCGAACTGCTACGCGTTATCATTTCTCGTTTCGTTGTGTCGTCTACCCAATAACATGCCTGCAATCCGGTCCATGAGTATGACTGCCGAGAATCCGGACCTGCGAGACGAGCGAGCGCGATTTCAAATGAGATAATTTGTAGAAAAAATTGCCACCGTGGCGAAAATTAGCGGTTCTGGCGGATAGGACGGGTCATCGCTTCTGGCGCTCGACTCGCAGTAGATGCCGGCTATGTAATTGAGCTATTATTGCGAGTGTTTGTATGTTTTCGTTCGACAAATGTTAAGGCTAGGGCCTGGTATCCTGGATTTGTCATAGAGATATCTCAGGTCTGTTCAAATAGCAGGGATCTTCTACGTTGAACGAACAACACTGCTATGTTGATAAAGTGCGAGTTATGGGGCAGTAAAATAGCATTAAGTGGTAATTTTATTGCATAATAATTGATATTCTGTCGTTAAAGGTAATTTGAGCGATTATAATGTTGTTAATAGGTATATAGTGATCCTACTCCAAGGGCATTTATCGGATGCTTTGACGAAGAGTTGTAAATTGTTGGCATATTAGCGATGAATACATTCCAATCGAAATAGCTATTATTTGTTATGGAACCTGAAAAAATAGAAAACAATCATTAATCACTGAGGTTAACAAAGTTCCACCCGGTACATGCCCTCGGGCATTGAATTTTGCAACATTGGAATTTTAATTACAAAATGGTTAAACATCTGAAGATGTTATTTAATCCGTATCGAATCAACAGTATCCAAACCGACATTTTCTGGCAATCATCCGGACCGAACACAAGATGCATTTATGCAACTTTAATATGCACGGTGGCAGATTGAATCAAAGTCCTTTACCCAGGAGACTGAAATCCCTTTCGTGTGATTTCCATCATCTAACTTTGGCATTCCGAGGCATCGTTGCGTTTCCCCCCACCAGGGACCGACCAGTTCCTCACAATGTCGACAACTTCTCGTATAGGAACGTACAGGGATTAAAGTAAAAAACCCTGTTTGGCATCACTAATCCATCTTGCGACAAGGGACCTGGCGAAGGAGATTTATTTTTCTCGGCGCTTGTTGTAGCTCCCAACTCTGCGCCATTATTCCCTTTTCGCGATAAAACTTTACTTTTGCTCTCGTCCTGCCGGTTACAGAACCCGAACTGAACTTATGCATGAGCTATTAACCTTGAACTTGGAATCCATCGTAAACTGGATCGTTCATCGTTCATCGTTGTCGTCCGGTTGGAGGGATAAACCGGCCATGAAACGAATTCGCAGCCTGGGTACGTACGGGCGCCCTTCATTTTCATATTACTCTGAAAAGCGCTTCTATAAATTGTATCAATTTCAAGCCACGCCGGATTATCGCAAAATCCATACCAGAGGAGCATTCGTGCTCCTCCAGCGTTGGCGATCGGAAGAGAACAAAGCATTTCGTATCCATGTTTGTGCACAGGTGGATCAAGTGGAAGGAGAGAGGGGGTATTTTGGTATTTTTTGATTATTAAAGACACCATTCCTCAGAAGGTGCACTCACAGTGTTCATGATGTTTGTCAACTTTATAGTGAGTATATGTTGATGAAAACGTAAATGCGCCCCCTCTGAAGCCATCATTGCATATAAACATTTATACCTTGTAGTTACAGTTTCGTTTTAGTTTCTTTTGGTTCGGCTCACAAAGCCTTAACTGTTAGTTCTGTTTATTCTGTGGATAGCAACTTTCAACGTAGATCCCGCCGGTTGGCAGCTCATTAATCAATTGAAATGTCATGCAAATAAAAACGTAATCTGAAGTGAAATGGTAACAGCGCAATTGTGGATGTTTTACCATAAAATTATGATTTCTCATAATTAAGATGTTGATTGTCACTATGCAAAAGCCCTCCCTGAGCTCAGTTGCAGGTAGCTGGGTTTGATTCCCATTCTGCTCTAAGAATTTTTCACAAAGCAAAATTTCTCGAATACTTTGGCATAGGGTATGATTGTACTTACCTCATAATCATACTAATGCAAAAATGACACAACTATCGAAAGCTCTCAGTTTATAATTGTGTTGTGTAGTAACTTTTAACTACCAAGAAAGAAGAAAGCAGCACACATGTAGTAAGGATTCCAATAGGAGCACTTTCAACAATCGCGAATGTAAATAACCAATGATAGTAATTATTAAACGGAGTCAGATTTTACCTTCAGGAAAATAAAAAAATTAAACAAGCACTGCCCACTGAATGTAATTCCAGTAATGTTTATTTCCAGAAGTGTAATGTTGTTTGAATTAAATAGGTATAACGCGACTCATTTCATGACGCAACACCATGCGTGAACCGGTTCTAAAAATTAGGAGGACAAAAATGGCTGTGGCTAAAACTAAAGTCTCGGAGTTTTGCAGTCTTCAAGGCAAATGAACAAAAATAAAAATAAATCATCTTTTACTGTGGGTGGCATAAGGATGATAAGATAACACTATTAATGTGACCAGAAAAATATTTAAGAAGAATATAGTCTTCTAAGTTGTAGAATTCACGCAATTTTACTGAATACTAAAGTTTATGAGTATTTTGATTACCAACTTGTTTGAATTTTGATATCTCAAATGGGGGCAAGCGAAATATACTTTGACATAATGTATTTTAAATTAACATCATGTTTACTACTTTTTGTGCTGTAAATGCAACGATGGTATGTTTTAAAGCAATTTTCTTCACTTTTGAAAATTGTTCCTTTGCACCTCATTGTTTCTTTTGCTTTTTTGTGGAATTCTGATGGGAATCAAAAACGTTCAAGCCATGTTAAAGGTTTAAAAATATGTTACTAAATGGTTTTCACGTCATTCATCAAGGCCTTGAACGACCTTTGATTTACAAAACATTTTAACTGCGATACAAAAATAAAATTTTCAAACTAACTAAACTGTCTTAAAAAAATATCACACTCTTGTTTTTTCATAGAAAGTACTATAAACTTGACATTTTGCTTAAAATGAGTAGCTCTTCAACAAAGTCTATCTTACTCTTTTCTTTTTCTCTTCAAAATAGTAGTTTATGCAACAAGTAGCAAACAAAAAAATCAGTACGAGGCGTACATTGAATTACAATGAGTGCTGAAAAAATCGAGGTTGACATCATGGAAAACATTGATCTCTATATCTCCACACTTTTATGAACTCTGCAAGAGGACGCTCATATATAATGACAAAATGTTCAGGTCCAAGTAGAATTTCCAGTACAACTGTCATAAATTTCCAAGTTTCATGGCCAGTCCTGCATTGAAAACTTCATGGTGAAAATGAAGTGAAAACAAAAAATCCTTACGACGAATGTCACCCAAGTGAAAAAATATGAACGAGTTCATCTGAGATGACGATTTGAATGAACCTGGTGTTACTATGGTTACCACGGCACCATCACACCACCGAAAAAGTGACGCAAACCGTGGATTATCCTGAGGGCTAGGTCGATTCAAGTGGAGAAGTTTGGTCGAAAGAGCTGGTATGGCAAGCAATTTGTTCCTGCAGTTTATCCTGCCGGAACAATCAATGCGGAAATCTATCGATCTGAGTTTGTTCAGATGAGGTTGCTGCCTTTATATCAGAAGCATAGTACCCCTACACTGTTTTGGCAGGATTAGTGTCGGCGCATTACGCCAAGACAACTCTCAATTGGCTCACGGAAAAGAGTATAGATTTCGTTGAGAAAGGAGTTCAAACAAAATTGGGCTAAGACGTCCAAGAAATGTAATGAAACACTTATCCGGAACTTGATGAAAAGTGTTCGATCAAAAATTCGCAAATTCAGATTTGGATTGGATTTGGATTGGATTTGGATTGGATTTGGATTGGATTTGGATTGGATTTGGATTGGATTTGGATTGGATTTGGATTGGATTTGGATTGGATTTGGATTGGATTTGGATTGGATTTGGATTGGATTTGGATTGGATTTGGATTGGATTTGGATTGGATTTGGATTGGATTTGGATTGGATTTGGATTGGATTTGGATTGGATTTGGATTGGATTTGGATTGGATTTGGATTGGATTTGGATTGGATTTGGATTGGATTTGGATTGGATTTGGATTGGATTTGGATTGGATTTGGATTGGATTTGGATTGGATTTGGATTGGATTTGGATTGGATTTGGATTGGATTTGGATTGGATTTGGATTGGATTTGGATTGGATTTGGATTGGATTTGGATTGGATTTGGATTGGATTTGGATTGGATTTGGATTGGATTTGGATTGGATTTGGATTGGATTTGGATTGGATTTGGATTGGATTTGGATTGGATTTGGATTGATTTGATTGGATTGGATTTGGATTGGATTTGGATTGGATTTGGATTGGATTTGGATTGGATTTGGATTGATTTGGATTGGATTTGGATTGGATTTGGATTTGGATTTGGATTTGGATTTGGATTGGATTTGGATTGGATTTGGATTGGATTTGGATTGGATTTGGATTGGATTTGGATTGGATTTGGATTGGATTTGGATTGGATTTGGATTGGATTTGGATTGGATTTGGATTGGATTTGGATTGGATTTGGATTGGATTTGGATTGGATTTGGATTGGATTTGGATTGGATTTGGATTGGATTTGGATTGGATTTGGATTGGATTTGGATTGGATTTGGATTGGATTTGGATTGGATTTGGATTGGATTTGGATTGGATTTGGATTGGATTTGGATTGGATTTGGATTGGATTTGGATTGGATTTGGATTGGATTTGGATTGGATTTGGATTGGATTTGGATTGGATTGGATTGGATTGGATTTGGATTGGATTTGGATTGGATTTGGATTGATTTGGATTGGATTTGGATTGGATTTGGATTGGATTTGGATTGGATTTGGATTGGATTTGGATTGGATTTGGATTGGATTTGGATTGGATTTGGATTGGATTTGGATTGGATTTGGATTGGGATTTGGATTGGATTTGGATTGGATTTGGATTGGATTTGGATTGGATTTGGATTGGATTTGGATTGGATTTGGATTGGATTTGGATTGGATTTGGATTGGATTTGGATTGGATTTGGATTGAATTTGCATTGGTAAGTGTCAAGTAGAATCCAATTTAATATCAGTCCGTATAAGTTGTTCTGTTGAATTTTTCTAGGGACTTTTTTCATTAGGGCGAATCTAACATAGAGAGACTCTTTTTGATTACTTTCTCTTCCATTCGTATTCCAATCACCTTTACGTTTTTCATTTTATTATTTGGAGAGTATGCTAGCCAGCACTGCTGTGTTTCGATCTGTACTAAAGAATCCCTCGAAAGTTTTATAATGGCGCTGTAATAAATTAAAGTGAGCGAGACAGGAGAGAATCTCTCATTGTTAGATTCGCCGTATTGAAAAAAGTTCCTAGATTTATCCGGATTTCGTAACAAACGAGGATTTAATTTCAATTAAGTTCACCAAGCATTCATTTCAAGTAAATTTGATTGTTACATTTTTCATTGTCAACAAGTACGAGTATGTGCACTGCTCGTGTGCTTCAATGTGGAGACTCCGGCGGTCAATCAGAAAGAGATCGACTCTCTTAGCACCAGGATAATCTGGAAAGCATTAAATATCATATGGAAACTATGCAATGGGGAGGTTCGAAACTCTAAACTCCACTCCACTGAATCGACTCCTCGATGTCTCGCAAACACAGGTAGCAATCAGTTTCCAGCCAATCGAGCCAATAATTTTTGAAAAATAATCATTGCATGATTTTCAATCGATTGATTGAGGTGTAGCTGAATTAGTGTTTTGAACCACCCTAATGAACTTATAATTACTTTCAATGTATTATTCAGCACTTTATTAGGCCTGTATATTCTCAAGATCTCATGATCTTATGATAACGTGCTACTTAAATACGACTTGTTTCTTCTTTTTATGTTGCTGTCAACCAGGCCAGCGACCATACCGGAGTACTGACGTGGATACACTAGCTATGAGCTTTTTCTTGCAACTGGTGCTTTTCCTCAAGCTTGATGGTATATTCGACCGTGATTTTTGCTGGTTGTACTGCCTTAACCAGACCTCTGTCTTTTAATGGGATGCCACCAGCTTTTTCACCCGCATGCAGTCTTCCACAGTATGTATCGCCTCCGTAGCGATTACCTCCACCTCTTCTCGTGATTCCCCGACTACTAGGAGCACAACATCGTTTGAAAAAACCTCAATCTTCAGCTTCTTGGAAAATTCAGCTCCAACACTCCATCATACATCACATTCCACAGCGTTGGGTCGAGGATGGAGACCTGAGGAACGCCATTTGTAATTCTTATTCGTATCTCTCCCATATAGGTATATCAGCGTTTGGTTCTGAACGTAGCTTCTCAACATCCTGCAAAGGTACTCGAGGACCCCTATGCTGTGCAACAAATGGGCGATTGCTTCCCAGATAGCGCGGTTCAAGGCATTATACACGTCTATGGTGACAATCACGCAATAGTGATTTATCCTTCTCTGTTTTCTCTGTGCCGTCTCCGTATTTTACCGTTCGGATGGAATCCACTGCTCACCTTTCCGAAAACTGAACTGCACAAGCCCTTCTCCCCTTTGGTGTACTTATTAGGCCTGTTCAGGATTACTTCTAACCGTTTGCCGACCGAATCCAACAGGCATATTCCAGGCAGGTCGCTTCCAGCTATCGGGGCACCTTTATCGATGAATTTCTGCAACGTGGTCCTGAACATATCCAGATTCCAGAACCAGGTTTGCGACTATGTCTGGTCCTGGGGCCTTCTTCCCCCCTGATAGCTTTCTCGTTGATTATTCGAGATTCTTCTTCGTGATCATACTCCTCGCTGCAATGTGAAGGCCACTAGGTCGTTGGTTTGTGCTGCTAAACAACCCATCGATGATGATCTTTGTCTTCTCCGGGAACCTTTCAGATGATCTTGCGCTTTATGCCCATTTTTTTACACATTTTGCATAGCTTGCTCCTGTCCAGCCCTTTACAGCGGATGGTCATCTTTGCTTTCCTCAACTCACACTACTCCTTCAGGGATAACATTACTTCTTCCTCCGAAGCAAGCTCATCCAAGTTCTTGCCTTTTTGTGTAACTTCCGGGCACAAGGCTGTCGCTTCCACCACGTCACCCATAGCTATCTCGGTTAGCTCTTTTAAGGAAGAGCTGCTGGTTTTTGGATCCGTTTTTAGTTCAAGGATTATCTCACCGTTGCGGATGCGCCTGATTGTTTGCTCATAAACACCTATATCCTTTAGTTCCAGATTCGTTTGTATGGTGCGCAAGACCGCTTCACACGAGTCGCCACTAGTTTTATGAACTGTTCTTTCTGTTCTTTACCTTCTTTTTGTTGCGATGACTCGCCACGGAATCGTATTTGCTGCCAACTTCGGTGCTATCTTCTTTTATAAGAGATGCATTACGGCCTGGGACGTCCTCTTGTTTCTTGGAGCCCGCTGTTCTTCCACCTTCTGGCGAATGTTTTGACCACTTTGGCGTGGTAACTGCCCTCTGGAGATTGCATTTTGCCTCGATTATCAACTTCACAGCTGCATTGGTGATCAGCTTTTTCGGAGCCGTTGTCGATGCCGTGGCCTTGGCAGTCAACAATTTCTCTCAGCTGTCTCAGTTCTCTGCGCCGTGCTTTTCCATTCCTAAAAGCTGACTGAAAATAAATTGGTACGCACAAAAAGACCTGTAATTCGTGATTCAATAAGTTAAATAAGTCCATTAATGATTGCTTTGCTGTGCTTTTATTAAAACTTCAAAGTTACAGCAGAAGATGTTACATTTCTCCAGTTCGAACGAAATCTCGAACCGTCCTTGTAAGCGTTGACACGGTCCTTTATGGGTAACGTGTTCAGATTCAGATCGGAGTAATTCAGGAATACAATCCCACCAAATCCTAGGCAACCCACTGCTCGTCCGTGGTGTGAATGTTTATGTGTGTATGTCTGCAACGCTACAAAGGAAGGTTAGTTTTTCAGCAATCACTGGACCGATTTGCATGAAACAAACGCCAAACGGATTGTATGGTGGTCTCATTGAACGGACGTTTCCGAATCTGGAAATATCTCAGGAACACTAGTCAAACATGCAAAAAAAAACTATAAAGGGCTTTGTGTACTTTGATGAATGGTAGATTGGCAGGCACTCTTCTATGTAGTGTCACAACAATTGTAAATCATAATGAATCGTAAAAAAAATGTATCACATTGTATAACATAACATTGTATAACATTGTTAACTTTAGTAACACACCTGAAACGTCAAAAAAGTGAGAAAATTCGACTAGCAGATTAATTCTGCACAAATCGTTTTCCGAAAAGTTGTCGTTTCAAGAATTGGCAAAAAGCGTGAAGTGCACTAAATCTGCAGTGTTCAAGATTGTTAAAAAGTTTGGAGAAACGTGTTCTCTTGAAGATTTACCGAAATCTGGACGCAAAAAGGGGACATCGGACCAGAAAAAGGAGCTGGCAGCGCCTTTTGTAATCGCATGAACCGTGTTCCGTTCGTGAAATTTCCAAAAAAGTGGACATTAGCGTCGGAACTGTGCAGAATATCAAAAAGCGTAACAATATCAGAACCTAAAAGAAGCAGAAAGCACCCAAAAGGACGGATTCACTTGTATGACGTTCTCCTCCTTGATGGACGACGAGACGTACGTCAAATGGGATACCAGTACACTTCTGGGGACGCAATTTCAATGCTGAGCAGAAGACAGATGTGCCTGATGATGTGCGATACATCCGAACCGAAAAATTTCGAAAAAGGTTTTGGTGTGGCAAGCCATTTGCTCCTGTGGCTTGAAGAGTTCTTCATATTTCACAACGCGCGAGACGGTGAACATTAGAGAAAATAATGCATCAAAAAACGGCTTCTACACATCTACTGAAAGCATACCGATCCTCCATTGTTTCACGCTTCTGCTACGTTGGAGATGCTCAAGAAAGAAAACTGCCCTGAACTACGTCTTATCGAAAGATACTGGGCAATAATTAAGCGGCATCTTATGAAAGATGGAAGAGAAGCAAGCTCTGTTGACTGCTTCAAGAACATTTGATCTGCAGCACAACGAAAAGTTTCGGAGAAAGTTGGGCAGAATCTTATGGGAGGTAAAGGGTGGAACGGTAAAAAAATTGTCAAATATTATTAAGTGCACACTGACTATTTCATCATATAAATGATCAATCTTTATTTCTTTTTGAAGTTCCTCGTCTACAAACACAAGAAAATTGTTTGATTAGGCTTCCGATTTTCCAAATGTGAACTGTCAGGATTTACGTTTCACACCTTCCATCAAGTTTTGTACAGCTGTTATATCCACTTTATTTGATGCTGAACGCCAATTTGCCTTGAGCTGTTTTTCACTTCCAACTGTTTTTTGAGATCTCTGGAGGTTTCTCTTTACGATTGCCCTATACTTTTCAATTGAGCGCAGTTCAGTTTTCAATTGAGCGCAGTTCTTTCGCTTTTTAGCCCACAGACCAAGTATTTTTTCGGGAACTTTGACATGTTTTCTGCTTAAACTTATCTTGAATCTTTCCTTTTCCGGTAGCCATATAAAACCCTTGACCTGGGAGCTGCTTGAAATCAGCCTTGACGTATGTTTCATCGTCCATTACGACGCAATTAAACTTGGTCAACAAACTCGTGTACAACTTACACACTCTTCCTTTGGCTGTTGTGTTTTGCTTATCATCTCGATTTGGTGACACTGTAGCCTTAAATGTTGACAGTCCGGCTCGTTTCTTTGCTCTTTGCACTGTTGTGTGGGACTTTCCCAATTTGTTTCCGATATCTCTGATGGAAAGTTTGGGATTGCGTTTGAAAATGTTGGCCACAATTTTTCCGGTCACTGCGGCTTTCTGATTTCGGTTTCCTCCTGATCCCGGCTTCCTGGCAGTCGTCAAATGTCTCCGAACACTTTTATAACATTTGTCACGGTTGATTTGGCAATATTAAGTGATTTTGCCAAATCTGCGTGGGAATAATTTGGATTTTGCTTCTGCGCGTGCAAGATTTTGTTGATTCATGTCAAATATGGCTAACTGGTGTAGTTTTTTAAAACATGTAATATACTGCAAAACATCCTCACGCAGCCTGTACGCATAGAAAGATGAATAAATTTGGAATTTATCCTTATTAGGAGGATTCCAGTTCTTGTTAACACTCGTTTTAGAAAACAGGACAAAGCGCTTGTTGTGCTAATATGCCAAGAACCGGGTCAAAAGGCCTACTTGACTATAAACTATATTTCTTCAGCTAATATCTTTGTTGGGATGATAGTGCCATATCATCATCATCTAGCACCCATATGGTCTAAAACAGAATATATGTTATGGTCTGATAAAAAGGCAAAATTTCAGCCAATTGGATCTACAGGTACTGAATTCCAATCATTCGATTCGAATAACCTCCAATTCTGCTCTGGCAAGTAAAATGCGTCCGGTATTTTCCCAAGTATCGTTAATTGCATGACACAAGTAAAAATTTATTTCCCTCGATAGTGAATCTCGAATGCGACTGCTAACTAGAATTCCGGAGCACTTTATTCATAGCCATGTGGGATCGAGTGATAAAAACGAGCTTAGCGTCAGGACAGCTATAGTTCCCATTCCGTTCCATCCGTCCTGGAGAATGGATAAATCCGATCTTGATAAGTTGACTGGCAGTGGCAGCATCCGTGCTAATATTTATCGCTCTCTATTCATGCCCAAAGGATGCCACGCCAAGAAGACAAATATCTGATCATCCGTGATCGAAGGCGACGATCTATTAATGGTCGAATAAATTTCCTACCTCGGTTCGTCTGCACAGCAAAACGTCGCAATTAACGTCCATTTAAAGTGACATTACTTTTTATGTGGCACCTCCTTTGAAACCTCCTTTTTTGCATACCTTCACCCTAGACTGCAGGGTGGTCCCCAATTTCATCCAATTGCTGTTATCGTCACATCACGATCTATAACAAGGCCCAGGTTACCTACGCTGACGGGCGTTGTCACGTTTTTCCCTACCGATAATCAATGCTCATCAACGTCAATATCACTTTCGGACAAAAGATTTCCACGCACATCTAAAAAAGAACAGCAACGAACCCGATCGTTGCGGCCCGCTGAGCTGCTGTCGATCGAGTCCTGACAGTAGACTGAACCTTCACAAAATCCGTATGAAACGAAGACGAAGAAAGATCCAGAAAAAGGAACACACCGGACACCGAGCGAGAGCACATTGACTTCGTCATTGAATTATCCGATCAGATCTCGACCATTATTCGCGCTGTACCTACCGTAATAGGGGAGATGGTTGCATAATGTCTCCCAGGCCAAAACGCTCCACCCAGACATTTAGCATTAGGATTTTGCTCAACTTTAATTATGTATATGTTCAGAAACTTGAGTCGGTTCTATTCAAGATATTAAATGACGAAAAACCAAACAAAACATATACGATTCAACTTACTTATATGCGAGATACGCGTTCTGCGGAAATCAGAATGACTTTCGCATACAATTTACCGTTTTTAATGTTTAAAGTTCTAAAATGAGCTTTGAACAAAATGCCCCGTATTTTTTCCTTTATTATCGAGATGTTTGGCCCTGGGCTGATTCATCTCCCGTCGTAGTCACTCAAATATCTTTTGGGTATTTTCGTAACTTGTCCGGGGGTGAGATTCGAACTCGTGACTTTGGATTGCGAGGTATGGATGTTAACCACTACGCCAGGGTCACCCCCAATGCCCCGTATTGTTTGGTAACTCCTAAGCGGCCGTTGTTATTAAAATGTGTGTTATGAGTTACGAAAATCAGGAGTTAACTAATATATATAATTCGTAGAGTATAACCGTAACATCGTTACCGAAGGGCACTTTAGTGTATGTATATAGTGAGTCATTTTCCCCCATGTTTCGCTGGAAGCATTTTTAAAGAACATGTTTTGAAAAATATTTTTTTCAGTAATAAATTTACATTTCAGTAATGACCTTACTATTATAAAGCGAATGTGTCTGATCAATTAATTATAAAATTAAAATCGATCATTTTCTAAAGGGGTCATTATGCCTCCGGTTCCCCTAAACGTAGCTCAAAGAGACGAGCGAAGATAACCAGAAGTGGTCAATCTTCCAGGCTACGGTTTGTTCCAAATTCCGGCGAATAAAATCAATAATAATGTGTTTACAATAGCACGGGACCTGTTGTACGCGCGCGGACCCACAAAGAACAACCGCAACGGACAACCTGTGTTCGGACTGATAGCCACGCTGGGCAAACATAAAAGACCAATGCGTTTCGGTTGTTGATGAGTTGGAGATGAAAAAGCGGGTTGTCGTCCTGCGGGAATTCCCCCTAAGGGCGTAATAACTTTTACAGTTACGATAATAGTTTTGGACAGGTTCCCGAAAAACTGCACACGTAATGAATATTTATCGCGGTCCATTTGTGCCGATGTGCAGTGGGATGATTTACATCCTTTCGGTAGGAGGACGGGACTCGTGGTGGGTTTTAACGACAATGGGGAATGAATTCTTCAGCGCAGAAAACGACAAAGGAAATCACATTTGTGTTTCTCTTTTGATGAAATGTTTTCGGACTGATTGCAGCATTGATGACTTTTTTTTTCTTCAAATGTGCGATGCACCGGAACAATTATTTATGATTCTTATAAATTCCGCAATTGGACCGGTGAGTGTGAGTGCCGTGTTAATCGGTATGTTCATTGTCATTGAGACTAATTTCTGGAGATTTTTCGCGTTCATTCACGTTCAAACAATCTTTTGCAGCTGGAAGCAAATGTACCTCCCAATAATTTGTCTTTCTTCACAGGTTGAACACAACAAAATCTCGAGGGGGTAGCCCTGGTGTGGTGGATAACATCAATACCTCTCGCGGAAAAGTAACGAGTTCAAATTTCAACCCCGGACAAGTCACACCCAAAAGATGACGTGACGGGAGATGAATCACGATGAATCGGACAAGAAAATGTTCTTAGGATTGAAAATGTTTTATTTTTCAATGTTTAAATTGAACTAATACATTAGAAGGTAAACATTAGTAAGTAGTACGCTTATTGTATGACGATGTTCTAGTCCTCCTCGACCATTACTTAGGCCATTACTCAAACTATGTTTTAGACACAATCCATCATCTTTTGCACGAGCCGTGTTTTCACTTGTGCTACCGATTTCCATTTCCGCTTGAAATCCTTCAGGTCAATTGCAGTTCAACCCTGTTTTTTACAGTATGTGCCTCGCTTTTGACCTGTATTCCTCAATTTGCCTTATTTCCTGATGTAGCCGTATTCATTTTCTTGGAAACTATTCCCAGGTAACCAATAAGCATTAGCATATGCAGTAAATCAACCCTGAATCTGCATTTCAGATGCTACAAGCATTATATTAGCATTATATCAGTATCTTGAATGCTATCTCTGTAGTAAAGTTGAATTTCAAATGCAATTTAAATCTTTGTAGCCTGTAATAAGCATTTCAAATGCAAAATAGCATTAATGAAGCATTATCATAGCATTGCAGTAAATCAACCGTATATTGGGCCCAAAGCGGCATTTATGTTGCATTTAAGGCGACTTAATTGCTTGATAGGCTGCCGTTAAGACGCTTTGGAACTGCTTATTGGTTACCTGGGTTGTATGGGTGTTTGGTGAAATTTGAGTAGTGTCAGATTGCCAAGTCCGTTCAGATAGTCAATCCACCTCATCTTGTGTAAGAAAAGGCAGTAAACTATTTCATAGGCACTCCTCCTGATAAATTTGCTGCTTATGTCCCATGAAAAACGATAGTTTTGCTTTTCATCTCACAACTGCAGATTGCTTGCCAAAAAAAAAGAACGCACATAATTTGACATTCTTTCGGAGCACTCTTCAGCTAAACTGAGATATATATAATTCCTGACCAGGAATTCCATAGAAAACTGTCTGGTAGTAAGTTTTGTCATCCATAACCACGCAATCGTATTTTATTAAAAAAAATTTGGTAAAGTTTCCACGAGCGCATTTTTGACTCAAAATTATACTTTGCATTCCGGTCCGGCATAATCTATGCCTTAAAACTTCCTAATTCAGCTCTCTTTTTCGCTGTTTGGACGTACTATGGCGAAACATTTGAACTTATCGCCACTTCCCTCGAAGACAGCTTGGGGTTCCGCTTGATAGGTTTTTGGACCGTGGGCTTTGGTTTTCCGGGTTGGTCGATGGTTAGACTTTCCCCGAACGGAACAGTCCGTGGATTTTGAAAAATTCAAATGTTTTCGTTTCATGCGTGTAGGATCGAATCACGATACGCTTGCTCCGGTGAAATCATGACGTGAACAAATGAAATTATACTGACAACCAATGTCTACTGTAATTTACACTGATACACTCTTCATTGAAATCTATAAAAAAAAAATTACTCAAAAAATGCCTCAATGGCAGCGTTTTTAATGTGTCGGGATTTTTTTCATATTTCACCTTTACTATATACTGGAAACACTTTAGAAGTACGAAAATGAGGCTAACATGTCCTGCTTTCAAACGCCCATTTCTTTTATGAACAGTTGGGTGACACGTCGTGCAATACACCATCAGAGAGATATTATCGGCAAAGGGTAAATGCACCCTTCTTTTTGGGGAAATGCTCCTTAAACTTTGGAAAAATGCTCCTTAGATGCGTTTGCCCGGTATAATGCAATCGGAGGTATTAATCTTCTGGTTAGCGCTTGTCGGGTGTTTTGAAGGATCTTCAGTTTCGTCAAGATTGTATAGTTTTGACGGGTTTTGCGTTTCTGAATTTAAGAGTCGTCAAACCGAAATTAAGACCCGTCAAAATGAAATTAAGATTCGTCGAAATGAAATTAAGACTCGTCAAAATGAAATTTAAACCCGTCAAAACTACCTCGAAGATTGCGGAGCGAGGCTCCGCTATATAACCTTGAAGAAACTTAAGACCCGTCAAAACAACCGGCAAGCGCTAACCAGAAGGTTAATACCTCCGATTGCATTATACCGGGCAAACGCATCTAAGGAGCATTTTTCCAAAGTTTAAGGAACATTTCCCCAAAAAGAAGGGTGCATTTACCCTGCTGCCAATATTATCTCAACAAATTTGTAATACATAACCTAGCAAAATAGAATAACACACTGGTATCATGTAAGTAACAAGTTCTGTTATCCCAGATATCAATTTTGTTATCATTTGTTATCAATTTAAAATACTTTTTTGAGGAACGTTACTATTTGATAGCAAAACTATAAATATTATCCGCATGTTTTGGATATGCAATGATGCTTTTTAAAAGAAATATTATTTCAGTTATTTGCGTATGAATTGTCATATTGCTAACATATTTTAAAAATTCTTTAAATAAATTTACTCACATCACAGGATTTGTTATCAAATGACCTAAATGATAATGAAACTATTTAATATTGTTTTATCCAACCAGCATTTTTTTGTTATCTATTTTGCTACTGTGGCTGTCTATTCGGTCTAAATGATAACATGTTAAATGATGAAACAATGCAAACTTGATATTACAATTTGTTATCAATTTGGTTTACATTTCAGAAATAACAAAAAGTGAAAATAATTAAACAAATTATCAATTTAAAAAATCAGAGGGACTATTTCATGAGCCTATCAGAGCATCATTTGGAAGTCAAAAATTCTATATTCTCTATCATAAACTTCTTAGTAAGGCCCATGTGCAAACCAAACTTACACTATGCATACTCAAAATGACGTCACAATCATGGAGAAAAATATATAGGGGTTGTGCACAAGGCACGACCGCATGGTTGACGTTGCACAGATAAAACGAAACATTGAATTTTCTGCGTTATCTAATGCACATAAAGGGAATACTAGAATTGACAGAAAATAATGGGATATTTGATGTAAATTTAAGCCAGATAACGCCTGAATCTAGCCTTTTGAATGAAAAATTGCAAAGATTGTTGTAGGGCGTATTAGAGATTGCAAACAATTTCGTTGTTTACGCCTCCTTTGGTTTGGAATTAAACGAGGGGAAATTTTACGCGCCTGTTGAAATTAATTTTTTTTTTTCTGTGTGTATAAAATAACGATTTCAGTTGCTTTATTTAGTAGTTAATATATCTCTTTTATAATCATTTATTTGTTTACCTTACCAATCAAGGGTGCCCTCTGCTGTATACAGAAATCATCTACATTTTATTAGGTCCATGGCTGCACTTCGCCACACAGTTTGACAGAAACATTCAATTTTCTGCGTTATCTAATGCACATAAAGGGAATGCTAGATTTGGCATAAATGAATGAAATCTTTCATTTAAATTTTAGCCAGATATCGCTGAAATTAGGTCTCTTGTATGAAAGATTGCAAAAAATGTTGTATGCAAACATTAAGCATTTTAACTGGGTGATCGTTCTCCCAGTAACTGATGCAATTCTTGGTTCGTTCACCTCCTCCACACTCTGTCTTCCATCTGCACTCCACGGTAGATAGTACGCAACACCTTCCGGTCAAGGACTAACGGTCTAATTAATGTCTTGTAGATGATCAACTTCGTAGTTCAGCGAACTTGGTCCACAGCAGGCACGATTGCCAGCCATTAAGAGCCTTTGTATGTCTCTGCTGGTGTCAATATTGGTGCTCTCCAATGAGCTCAGATACATCAATACGAATACCATGAATACCACATCGATTTTATCACCGTTGATCTGAACTCATGGTGGGAGGCTAATATTGTCGTCTCGTGATCCTCTGCCCCTCTTGTATTTTGTCTTTGACGCATTTATAACACGCCCAATCCAACTTAAGGCTGAAGTTAAGTCTAATGTAGTCATGTGGTAGTCCTTAAAAGAGCCGCGTTGGAACATGATATGCGAGAGTCAGCTATTTCATTGTTATCTAATAAGGTGTTAGAATTGGAACATAGACTTTTGCACATATTTCGGATATACATCAACAAAATACTATGTTTACTATTTTTTACTATTTTACTATTTTAACTAAAATCTTCGACTTTGTGTGAACTTTAGAGGGAAAATACAAAAAAAATTAATCATCTCGATTTCGAAGAAATTTGCGGACTTTTCCCGGAATACGTTTCATCAACCGGCGCACATTATTCTCATCCATTGATGCTTTTGACGACACCTTCAGCTTCAGCTTCCTCTTCATAATAGCCCAAAATCTCTCGATCGGTCTGAGCTGGGGACAGTTTGGTGGGTTGAGTTCTTTCGGTATAAACTGAATTCCGTTGGTTTCATACCACTGTAGCACTGTTTTACTGTAATGACAGCTTGTAAGATCTGGCCGAAACATGACAGGTTCATTGTGGGATCTGATGAATGGCAATATTCGCTTTTGGTGACATTCCGTTCTGTACAGCTCTGAACTAACTGTCTTATCAGTGATGAAAAGCTTGGTCTTCCTACCGCAGCTACAGATGTCTTGCCAAATCATGCTTTTACGTGCAAATTTATCTGCAAACACAAACTTCAATTTGGCAGGAACATCTCCCCGAGCCGTAGCCAAGTAAAATAGTTGTCCCGGTAGCTATTTGAAAGCGGCCTTTACTCAGGTTTCATCATCCATGAGTAGATAGCCATTGAATTTTGTCAACACCTGATCATAAAGTTTTCTGGCACGGATTCTGGCCACATTGTTCTGCTTTTGATCAATATTTAGTTGTCTACAGGCACGGTATGACTTGAAGCCTTCCCGGAGACGAATCCGTTGCACGGTACTGAGTGCGGCACGAAACTTTTCGGCCAAATCGCGGTCTGAGATATTGGAGTTTGCCTTAATGTTCTTGATGACATTGTTCCGCAGTTGACGGTTGACAGTTCCCGCCCGACGCTTGCTTTGAAGCTTGCGATCCGTCGACAAAGTTTCTCTGTACTTGTTCAAAACACGCCACACTGTATTTCGGGGAAACCCAACACTTTAGCAAGTTTTGGCCCAGACCACGAAGGGTTTTCCAAATGATTGCGCACAATTATTTTTCTTCTTTCTTCTTCTATTTTGTATTTCTCTGAAACACATTCGAACTGCACCACGAAAAAAAAACTTCTGATGTTGTTATTGTTGTAGGGGACGCATAATATGTCATAGTTTACAAATCCAACCACTAGGGTCGCTGTAAGAATCAAAAATGTTTGTTCCAATACTAAATGAGCCACACCTTAGTTCAAAGTGAACAGTTGCTTAAGCATACACTTGGAAAGAAAACATATAATATGAACTTTTCTGCTCCCACTCGCGCTCTAAGAAATAGAAATTTGATTTATATCAACAATCAAAGAACAGCCTATACCAAAAATGGAGCTTTGAATAGAACGATGTCATGCTATAATACATACTGTAAAAAAAATGATATTACTGTGAAAAGAAATACCCTGAAAAAAACTTTCTTTTCGAGGTTAGCAAAGCAATAAAAAAGTGTAGAATGTGAAATAAACATAGATGCTAGGAATGTAATGTATAATAGTCTATTACAGATTGATGACAATAAATAAGTCATACACATATAATAGTACTGTGATGATGAGACCTGCCCAATACTGCAACTGCAATTAGCTATTGTAGCTGCAATAAGCTACACCCTAAAGCGTTTGACGTCCGATGACGTACCGAAGACCTCCCTTTCTAGAGAAGGGAGGGGTCTCAAACTACCACAGAAACATTTTTTGCCTCCAAAAACTTTCGCATGCTAAATTTGGGTTCCTTTGCTTGATCAGTTCTCGAGTTATGCAGAAATTTGTTCTTCATTTCTATGGGAGCCTCCCTTTCCAGAAAAAGGAGGGGTCTCAAACAAATGAAACTCATTTTTTTTTTTTATAATATAAGAGCCCAGTGTGATGGTTCGAGAACTAATCAAGCAAATGGAACCATATATGGCATGTGGGGGGTTTTGAAGGCAATGATTGTATGGTGGTTTGAGAAACGACCCCCCTCTGGAAGGGAGGGCTCCCATACAAATGAAACACAAATTTCAACCAAAAATGAGAATTATCCAGGTTACTTAAACAAAAAACGTGTATTTCTCGGGTAAGAAGCATGTTTTGATAGAAGTTTAAACCCCTGCTTATTCAAGAAAAAAAAACTCTTTCCGAAAAAAAAAACAAAAAAGGGGCATTTTTTTTTATTTTTTTTTTTTTTGGGGGGGGGGGGGGGGGGGCCCGGCCGGGGTATCTATATATATAAAAATGAATTTCTGTCTGTCTGTCTGTTTGTCTGAACCTTATAGACTCGGACACTACAGAACCGATCGGCGTGAAATTTTGTATGGAGGAGTTTTTAGGGGCGGAAAAAGTTCTTAAGATAGTCAGAGACCCCTCCCTTCTCTGAAAGGGGGAGCTCCCATACAAATGAAACACATATTTCTGCATAACTCGAAAATTAATCAAGCAAATGGAACTAAATTTGGAAAGTGAAGGTTTTTGAAAGTTAGAAATGTTTTTAAGGTGACTCGAGACCCCTCCCATTTCTATAAGGGGGGCTCCCATACAAATGAAACACGAATTTCTGCATAACTCAAGAACTAATCAAGCAAATGGAAGCAAATTTGGCATGTGGAGGTTTTATAAAACAATAAATGTTTTAATGGTGGTTTGAGACCTCTCTGCCTTCTGAAAAGGGAGGGGGGGCTCCCATACAAATGAAACACAAATATCTGCATAACTCGAAAATTAATCAAGTAAATGGAACCAAATTTGGCATGTGGAGGTTTTTAAAGGTATAAATGTTTTTAATGTGACTCGGGACCCCTCCCCTTTCTGAAAAGAGGCGAGGCTCCCTCTTGAATGAAACACAAATTTCTGCATTACTCGAGAACTGATCAAGCAAATAGAACCAAATTTTACAGGTGGGGGGTTTTGAAAGCAAAAAATGTTTCTTTATTGGGTTGAGACCCCTCCGCCATCTGGAAGGGGGGCTCCCATACAAATGAATCACAATTTTTTGCATAACTCAAGAACAAATCAAGCAAATGGAACCAAATTTGGCATGTTGAGGTTTTTGGAGGCAAGAAATAATTCTATGGTAGTTCAAGATCCCTCCCCCTCTTTAAGAGGGGGGGGGTCTATCATATAAATGAAACAGAAATTTCTGCAGAACTCGAGAACTATTCCAGCAAATCAAACCACATTTGGCATGTGGGGGTTTTAAGAGGCAGGATTTCTATATGTCTATATATATAAAAATGAATTTCTGTCTGTCTGTCTGTCTGTCTGACCCTTATAGACTTGGTAGCAACAGAATCGATCGGCGTGAAGTTTGTATGCAGGGGTTTTTGGGGCTGGGGAAGGTTCTTATGATTGTTTGAGTCCCCTCCCTTCTCTGGAAGGGGGGCTCTCATACAAATGAAACACAAATTTCTGCATTAGTCGAGAACTATTCAAGCAAATGGAACCAAATTTGACATTTGGGGGGTTTGAAAGCAATGATTCTATGGTGATTTGATACCCCTCCCCCCTCTGGAAGGGGGGGGAGGGCTAGCATACAAATGAAACACAAATTTCAACCAAAAATGAGAATTATCCAGGTAACTAGAACACAAAATGTGTATTTCTCGGGTAAGATGCATGTTTTGATAGAAGTTTGAACCCCTTCTTAGTCAAGAAAAAAAAACTCATTCCGAAAACCAACCATAAAAGTGCCAGTTCTATTAAATTTTCATTCTTTTAGTTGCAAGCGTAGCAGCGCACGCACCGGGTTCAGCTAGTCTATAATAAGAAGACTTCTCCAGTGTCGTGTACTAATGCTCGACTACGTCGTATTAGTCAATTCGCTTATCTGTCACGATAAGCAATAAAGGTAGTTGGAATTAAATGGAAACTACTAATCTTTCTCTAATCTCTTCTCATTTTCTAGTTACAGGTATTCATGCTACTGTTGTTTGTGATCATCAAGCTCCTGTATGAAGAGCCAAAACGTGGGTCCGTAACCAGACACTTACGCGGAACCCTTAGAGAATCTCTTTTCAAAAGCAAGTTCACACTCTCAGCGCTAGAATCGAGCCCGCGGTTGACAGAACAAACCCAAATAGATGGGGTCGAGGAGCCTGCCCTTGTTCCGCGAAATGTTAACACTAGGGAGGAGGCAGTCCCATGCTCCCTATCCCAATCTTTTCATTTGAGTGTAATGATAGTCCCTCCCTTTCCCCGTTGTATGTTATTTAATATTTAGTATATATTGTTGTGGTCATTTAATTGCTTACCTTGTGTTAGAAAATTTGCCTGAAAGTAAAATTGGTTAGAGTTATATCAACAATCAATTTGAAACTAGCGATTTTAAAGTGGTTCACTGTTGTAGAACCACTTGGTCCGAAGTACACCAGGTGCAGCTTGCAGCTTACTATACATTCTTGCGCTTTTCGGTACCAGAAGCTTTGTTTTGTTTTGATTCGCTGTGTTATTTTGACAGAATATTCGAGGGTGTGTTGGTGAGTTACGTTATTAGGGGCGAATCATTAAGCTTGGAACCGATATGCTAGTACATCCTAAGCCAAAAATTTCATGACTATCAAGCTGCTGGTTATTTACCGTTCCTTGCTTCAATTTCCCTTTGATGTAGGGTTCAGGTTGCCTTCTCGGTGTGTTATATGGTATTGCTGTGAGATGTGCATGTTTTCATGGTGATATACTCACAACGGCCGTTCAGAATGGTTGGACGGATGCATATGAGAGATCGTTCCCGAATAATGTCAACTGTCAAATGTTTACTCGTTTAGTTATAGAAGACAAGAAACATTTTACTACGTGCTACATATTGAAATATCAGGGCAATGAGCCGCCGTCACATCTTCAAGTGATCATTACAAGCTGCCCATTTGGTTCAGGCACTTTTGAACGTTGATGTGGCAGCCTACTCACACATGAAATCTGCCACGACCAAGTCGACAGAACGCGCCCATATCCCTTTCTGAACCGGAATTGGTTCCGAATATTTGACGTCAAAATGTTACAATCACGTTTTGATCTTGACAGTTTCAATAAAGTACACTATAATCGAAGAATACCGAAAATTTGTAATTTAAATGAAACACTCTTGACCGATCCGGTTATTTTTTTGTTTTTAAGTTAGGTCATCTTCAACTGAAATCTGTCAGAAATTTGAGCTTGATCAAAGCATTAGTGTTTGTTTGGTAGCTGTTTACATCAGACAAGTTTTTGTGTTTTGTTGCATTATACCATGAATAATTTTGTTGAGCAAAGATTCTGTTTAAAGTTTAATGTTTCCAACGAAACACCTTGTGCAAAATCGTTGAAAATGTTACAGAAAACCTTTTGGGAAATCTGCTCTTACAAAAACCAGAGCTATCGAATGATATAAAGATTTCAAAAGCAGTCGTAAACTGACCGAAGACTTTCCTAGCTCCGGACGAAAACGTGGTAATTATTAAAAAAAAAAAACTTTGCTTGAAAATCATCATGTGAAGCTTAGAGAGATGGCTAGTGATCACAAAATTTTTGACATTTTGGGCATGCACCGCGCTATCACAGGGCTTGTTTCGAAAGTGCTAAATTTCATACAAAGAGACCATCGAAAGGAGGGTACTGAAGACATGATTTCCGAGGCCCAAAAGGATCCAACCTTCATGAAACGCATCATAACGGCTCCGTGCGATTTTTTTTTGCTTTTCTCCAAACTCAAAATGCCACTTCGGGGAAAGAGATTCGAGTCTATTGAGGCTATAAAAGAAAATGCGACGAAGGAGCTGAAGGCCATCCCTCCGGCAGCCCATGAAAAATGCATGGATGACTGGGTCAAGCGTTGTCAAATGTGCGGTGCTTTAAATGGGTGTTATTTAAAGGAGACAAAATAAATTTTACAAATTTACAAATTTGCGGTCCTTTTTGGTCATAGATATTCAACATAATACGATCACTTTTTACAAAATACTCAATATAATAATAACTAAAGTAAGTTTCTTTGAATACCGAAAAAATATATTTCCCTAGTATTAAATAATTCGGAGTATGATTCGGTGGTAGAACTTATACCCCGTAGCGCACCACGCGGTGGTGCTGTATCAGCATCGTAGGTCGCTGGAGTATCTTGTATCCCTATTAGCTACATTAATTTGCAACATACGGCTCTAAGGATTGACTTTTCTAACTAACTGTTAGCTGAGTAGACATCTCAAAAAACTTAGGATTAAATTATTCACATATACGTTTCGATTAAAAGAAATAAAAAATCATCAAACCCCTTTCTTGACAGACACATTCACTCTTGAATGAGAACAAAAATGTAACACTGAAACACTTGACCTTCTATGGCTTGTGGCTTTTTATAGTCTTGCTTCTTGATCGCAAAACATCTAACGAGTTTAAGCAATTATCTAGGAAACTTTGACCCGGTCACATGCGAGAATTTCTCAACAATTATGGTTCCCGAGAACTCATAGCTAACGAAAAGAGGTCACTTGCAAATTAAAACCCAACATAAATTTAACTCAAAACTATGTCAGCTTCGTTCTTTTGCTAACATCCACTCCCAGTTCATGGTAGTTGATTTATGAGACTGAAGCTTTGATAGCCAGTAAATCTCACGCAGCAGCAGACTGTGCAAAGTCCGAGGTGCTGTACATTTGTAACAAAAACAGTTTCCCATAAGTCTAGCGCTTGACATAGACGACTCAGCGGTAACGTTGGAGACTATCCAATTTAAACCATACCGTACTCGATTACCGAACCAGCTGAAAAGCATTTCAGCAACGATTCAGTTAATTTCGTCGAACTTTCTGCCAATTAAGATATCAATAGCAGGTAGATTGGAAAATTACTGACCAACGAACCGATTCATGGGCTGTGTTTACAATGACTTAAATGCGGACCAGTTCGGTCTCAGATTTTGCTGAATGAATGAATGAATGAAATGGACCGTTCATTATTATACGCCTTTACTTGGTCATTTAAAGGTTCTACGTGACAGAACAATTTGAGACTGCCAAATTATTGGTTTTGAAGTGCCTTTAGAGGCTGATGTTATTTCACCGGGAGAAAGGCAAACAATACCTTCAAAATGATGCTCAAAGAAAATGGACGTATGGACTAGCACAGTAAGATGAGAACACCAAATTTGAATGGCAAATTAGTTCCACTCATATCCTTTATCGAGAGTTGACGATACTTTCCACGAACAACCCAATTTTCTGCCATTTCTTTCTCAGCTTTCATCACAAGAAACAAGTCGAAAAAACACAAATTAAAACCGTTCTCAGCCATCACGGTGTACAAATTGGTTGACCCCCGGGGGCATCGTCGTTGCAAAAAGCTTCCAAATGTCCTCATAAATAAATCATTTCACTGACTCCATATTTACCGTCATAAATTAGTCATAAACTACACCCCGCTATAATAATCACCCAGGGCACACACGCACCGATCATCAAACATTTCATTAGGTCCTGAAATTCTTCGACTTCTTTCTCATCATGCCACCCGTCAGCATCCATAGGGGATTGCAATTCTGGACCAACTCGTTCACGATTTTTTTTTTTCGGCGTTCTCATTGATTGCATTGCGTGCAAAAATTATGCATGATGTTTTGATGAACTTGAAACTTGTTGCCTCCGGGCCACACGGTCGTCGTTTATGGTGGAACGCGTAAAAACACCTTCAAGACGAAGCACGAATGGAACTCAAAATTGGGCTCACCCCAGTTCCAAAACTGGGACGACAAATGGGGCAGGAAATAAATTGAATCGAAATGTTGCAAATGGTTGCACGTTCCATGTTTTCATTTGTGCTGATGAAAACGATCCGTGTACATGGCATTTACATCATTTCAACAATGCTGTAAATTTATTTATTTTTTCTGGTTACCAGATTGTTCTGGAGTGCGATGGAATGGGAAAAGTGGGGAAAAATCACGAAATTTGTTAGACCTGTTCACCGAACTCGTTCAGATTTAACGGCCGGTCAGTTCTTCCAATCTCAGTTAGTTAGAGTAGTTCGAATACAAAGATGAGCAACTATAAAGATTTCTCTTGCAAAATTTAAATGACTTGTATCTTGCTGGGCAGCAAGCATTCCATGAAAGTTCGACTTGTGAATCCTTTTTCGTAGATTTGTGCCTTCAAAATTTCGAATTGGCAAAACAAATCGGCAACGACTATGGACATTTAGATTGAGGACCTTGTGAAAATAGCTTATTTGAGCCAGTTAAAGACTGATTTAACTGATAAGTACAACGGAAATTCTGAAAAAAAAAATCGACATGTCTAATATTGATGAAATCGTTTGCAATTTACCCTTGTTACGTTTTGTTTGCGAAGGTTCCGCTCATCCGATGTACGGACATTGTTATCCTGTTGTGGTTGTCATTTTGGAAGAAAATGAGTTATTTCACAAATTGCCGCAATTGTACAATACAAATTCACAAGAAGCGGGTAATGAGATTTTTCATTTCAGTAAAATGGAAATTATGAGTAATTTGCTGGTCGAGTTGTAATGTTTTATTGTTGTGCTCTCGTTGAACAGGGTTTACTGAAACCTGGCCTGAATTCGAACTGAACGCGAATTGAACCCAACAGGTTAATAATCTCAGGTTGTTCAGGTCTTGGTGCCAGTTGGTGGAACACTTGGACAGTCGAACATTGTTGCATTAAATGATGACTACCTGGTTGTCTTCTTTCAGTAGGTTGTCTTCCCGCTGGCCTAACTGATATGGAAAGGCCCCTCTGGCTCCAAGTTTTTAAGTGCGATGAAGATTTTGTGTTGAGAAAGTTGATTCGAAGATATTTTTTTTTATTCGTTTATTTTCCGTCGGCCTATATCCTCACAACGTGGTGACAACCACCGACGCCAGGAAAACGACTCCATCACCTGGACCCTACATGTCGCACTCATCAACACATGAGCCGGGACTTACTTCCGGCTTTACTTCCCTTCACAAAAATGACAAAAATAATCACCAAAAAATCATATTAGGTCGGATTTTTTTTTAAACTCTCAGGGAATAAATAAGCACATACTAGCTGTGTTTTTGAAAAGTTGATTTATTCAACCCCCTCTCCTAGGCTAACTGTCCGTACCTTGGACTAAACACTACCCATCAAATCCTGTGCAAAATTGGGCCATCTTTCTCACACACTTTCATCCACTCTTTCTTCAAATACTTGTCGTTTTCGAAGACCTAATAAAGTGTGGAACGGTCAAAAATTGGTGAAACATGATTAAGTGCACCCTGATTAGTTTATCATATAAATGATCAATCTTTATTTCTTTTTGAATTTCATCGTCTACAAAACACAGGAAAATTATTTGATTGGGCCTCCGATTTTCCAAATGCGAACTGTCGGGCTTTACGTTTCACACCCTCCATCAAGTTTTGTACCGCTGTTATTAGCCTGGGCAATGTCAATCTGACAATAGCGAAGTGAGGTGGTGCGACTGAAGATCGTGTACCTCTAAGTCATATTGTATATTTTCCATTCTCAGTTTATTAATAATTTCAGCACGCTTTAGAGTCATCGGCATCGAAAGCTCTCAATTAATAACTGTGGAAGTGCATTTAGAACACTAAGTTGAGAGCAAGCAATTTGTGAAAGCAATAAGCTTGAAATGCTAAATATAATAACGCTTTAGAATCATCTTTACATTCCAAAACCATGTAGGAGCCTGGAGCAACATGACAGGCGTCAAAGGGTCAATTTGTTTTTCAGAATTTCAGCATAACATTTAATCTAAAATTGCACTTCTGAACTTCAACTACTATATTCATAAAAGACTGGCATGTGCTTATGAGCAATGTAGGATTATATTTTAACATTGTGTTTAGTGGTATTATGGTAAGATACGCCATTTATTTCAGAAATCATCAAACCGGACTCTTCGATCACTTGCTCATCTTTGAATTGTTATTAGAAAGTATAAAGACAAAATATTACAACATGTCTTATAAAATAATATCTTTTATTGAAATTTTATCTTTATTTGAAATGATCTATTCTGTTTCAGCTTTCCCAGGACTAGTCTTTTTTGTTTTGTTTTTCTTTTATTTTTTTGAGGGGGGGGGTGGGGGGGGGGGGGGGAGGAGGGGGGGGGGGTGGGGGGCGAAAGGTTAATATATTTTTTTTAATCGGTACTAGTAGTGAGTGTTTTACCATAAATCTTTTTAAAGCAATTTGTGAATAATATAATTTTGATTTAGTATATATTAACTTGGTCCTGGCTATACTTCTCATCCTGTGCTCCTGTGTCCTAGGTTTCGAAGTGTTTCCATAGTTGTTTTGTTCTGAAATTTATATGATCATTACCTCTCACAGATAACACTCATATTGTTATTGTGATTGAGGCAACGAAACTACTTGCTGGGATGTCTGCTCAGGTGCTTGAATTTCACAACCGTTCACGGCCATGATAGTTGCAAAACCGCATGCAGAGAGTTAGTAACATAAAAAAGAAAATAGAAAGGATATTTTAGTTTTTTTGTTGCATGTATGTAAGATTATTGGTGATATTCTCACAACGAATTTTCGTTTCTTGGACTATACATTTCTAATCACTGTACTGTAACCTAACCAAACTTAATCAGAACCTCTAATCACTCTAACCAAACCAAAAAATCCAACAGAACCAAACAATCCAACAATCCAAAATTTAAAAAGCTCGGGATCTAGTAGCCATCCCAAATTTAAAAATATTCGAAATACGAACTAATCTGAAACCTAGTAAAAAAAAAACGTTTCTGTCTTATCCAGCGAGTTTATATTTAATTTGTTTTTCCTTTCTATTTATTTATTGTTTGGTTTGGAGGATACATTTTCCTACTCAATCTCAACGCCTCGCACTCCCACTAATCACAAACTTTGAAGTAAAGCGCGGCTGGGTTGAAATGCCGTGTTTGAACTTTGTAAACAAGGGGGTAAGACGAAAACCTTGACCCACCTTGGTTCACCAATCATACTGATATAAACCACGACGAAAGGTTTATTCTACTGCTTCAAATGGTGTTTTCTAAGCGGGCCCTCCGCGTCCTATCTCTAATAAACATGTTGGTCATCGTCAGTCTAAAGTAACACTTTTCTGTGGCTATGTGCTTCATTTCGAACAGTCCGATATTCACCATGATCAAAACATTCACCCTTATCGAAAAATTTGCAATTACTTTCACTTATTATACCATGGGCAAACCAGGTATTTTGGTTATTCAAATGGATAAAACAAATGGATAAACAACAACATAAGTTGCCACGAAAATGAAAAGTGTACTTTTAGTCGTTTCGTTTTGATTGAAAGTAAGAAGTCTAAGAGTGAATTGCGGCCTAACCCACCAGTATCACACCTGATGTTAGTGCCTTTATATAAACGTTCTACGACGTGGCAGTGAAATAAATGTGCAGAATATGTGATACTTTCACTACTGGTCAAATTCTTGGTCTCACATGCATGTTTATAGCATGAGATAAGCCCTCTCACCGTCGACAAGGTGACAAATTTGACCTACGAGA